>JAPYYV010005584.1:0-15232 GCA_030522625.1 Copidosoma aretas | reverse complement strand
CGTTCTAGTAAATAGGTAAAGACATATTGAACCAAGATCAAGATGTTTTATAAGGTTTTCGAGGTCGCTGATTACGAATCTGTGGTCAGATTATCAAAAATTAAAATGGCGGATCCAATATGGCCGCCAAAATTTTCAAATTTACTAGAACAAAAAAAATCGTAAAATTCTGTCTTTTGACCTTTAGCGCCCTCTAGCGCCCATACAAACACTCCGATCATGTTTCTACGACAACCATGAAAAAGTACATGAAAAAAGCTAACAAATAAAAAAAAAATGAAAAAAAAATTCAACGGCGTTTTTGGGAAATTTCAGTTTAAACTTTTCAACCCTTAAAATAATGGTAAAAACTACCCCCAAATATTGATTAAATATTCTTATCGTACTCTACGGTAAAAAATCTATGAAATACCACACTTACTTTATTATATTTTTTTTCCATTTTTTCGCAAGAATATGCAAAATATAAGGGTCGAAGAAAATATCTCAAACTTTCGAAGGTCATGCAAGGTCATTGCGAGGGTAACAAAATCTGAAAAAATTAGGGTAATGTTTCCTTATCAAGTGCTATCTATTCCCCAAGTTTAAAGAGAAAAAATTTTTTTTTCGCTCTAAGTTGGCGTGGAATGCCCCATATACTAATATTTACCCACAAATTTTGCATCCATTGGGCTAAATAAAAATAATAAATCAAGCAATATGTTAATATTAAGACGTTCTTCTAGCACAAACACAGAGAAATACATTGAACAAAAAAAGTTTTGGCTAAACTTATTCAACCATGAAATTAACACTTATTTCTACTCATGTTTCCATTCTAGATAAAAAAATTTCGGAATCATTGAATTAATAACCGCTGCCAATTTATTGGCACAAAGCTTCCTCATTCACATGTTCTTCAACTTTTTTAGGCACACCATCATCAATTTTCTTTTTTTTTCAAAATCCAAGTGTTATTATTCGAAAAATTTCATGATCTTCAAGAACTTCTACCACAAAATATTCATAACAACGTTCGATATCAATAAAATCACTTTAAAAGAAATTTATTTCCAGAATGCGATCAGTTAAAAATTAAAAAAAAACCTATCAATGAAAATAAAATTTTATTCTTCACCAATCATGGGTACCCAAAAAAAAACAAAAACTCACTAAATATCTATCGCAAAATACCATAAAATGATGATAAAAATCGGTCGAAGAAACTCTGAGATATGACTGATTACATTTATTCCCTTTTCAGACCCACGCACAACATAGTGTATTTCGATTATAAACTTCATAAAACGTGTATATAACATGTTTCCTCGACATGTAATTTTTCGTTCATAACGAAGCTTTCTTTACGAGGAAGCAAAAACCTGTAACTTGGTGCGCAGGCCAGCTTAATCATTTTACAAAACTTACTGATGTATGAGCACAAGTGCTGCATCCAAGAGTTTTTTTTTGTTGGCTGCTATATTAACTACACTGCTCTTTTTCCTTTCTCGTTAGCGATGGAGCCCCAGAACTTGGATGATGACTGCTCGAACGGATGATTTGTTTGCTTGCATTATAGGTGCTCTTCTTCTCAAATGACGTAGTAAAGATGTCTCACTGTCACTGGTATTCCTCTAAGCGAAGTGTTTCAAAGAGTAAACGATGAAAAGCCATGAGACCAGTCACTGAAGTTAAATAAGTAATTATTAGCAATTATATTTTAAAATACATGTGTAAGCTTATATATTCATACATGCTATAAATACAATAAAAAATGCAACAGTTATTGGTTTTTAAATTGGTTCTGTGAATGAATTTCAAGTGAAAAAATTAATGAAAGGTATACTTACAGTTTGCTGATAAATACATCGATATTTGATTTAAAAAAAGTGAGTCCTCTCTGCAAAGCTCTTCAAATAGAAAGTTGGGCCATTTTGCTGGTAAAACATTATAGATCACTGGAGACATACTCGATAATGTAAATTGCCGTCGGTTTTTGACAAAGTGATTATCCCTGATGGTGTCTGTCTATTTATTTACCACACCTTACTCTATGACGTAAACCGTTTGTAGCAGTTATACCTGGTACCAACTGATCATTGCAAATCAGTGCAGACTGATCAACTGTAAAATATTTGCTATCCTGAAACAAATCAAACATACACACACAATGTGTCAAGTCGTTTGAGACAATTGTATTGTCATTCATTGAAACGAATATCTTTTGGATTACTTACCTGATATCGTGGCGTTTTCTGACACACTAGCAAAGTAGTCTTCACAAACTGCCATCAGAATGTCAAAGTTGAAGGTGCAGATATAACTGCACATTGTAGAGAAGCTTCTCCGTCTTCGTCTGGTAACAGCTGATCTTCGTAGAAAAGATATCTGATCTGGAGCTTACATCATATAACCATAACCGTTAACACAATAGTGTATGCTCTGAGACCTGGAACAGTAAGACTTTGACTTCTTTTGGCACTGGGATTATTGTAAAAAAGTATATTAAATATCACTTCTTTGGCTCATATTACCATATCAGCGGTAGACGAGTTCAAAAAAGTAAACAATCGTGCGCAAGCACTGTTCGTTCTTTATTTTTTTAGCACATTTGCACGGCAGAAGTCTGGTTCGTCATGCTACCCCGCATACCTACCGCCATCTCTTATTATTCTACAGAAATCAATGTGCCATGTTGCCATTCAGGGCAAGTACCATGAGAGAATCATTTTCACCCGGGTGTACATATTCTGTTTGTGTCATAATATTAAAAATAAGGCTTTTTGTTAAGTAATCTTTAATCTTTTTTAAAATCATTTCATGTGGCTTTGTCTAAGTATAAAATTCTTCCTTGTTAATTAAATCTCTAAGTGGAGCATTGATAATAGATTCATTTTTTACGAATTTCGGTTACATACGTTAGCATACCTACTAATCCTTCGACCTCTCCGACAAGCGAGGTACTTTTTATATTGACCATTGGATTAACCTTGTCATCGTCTATTATGAGGCCGTTTTCAGTGAAGAAGTGACCAAGGAATTTGACGCTGCGCCTTATTTGTGAGGGTTGAATTGAATTCCCTAGGCACGGGATCGCTCGAACGCTTGTAGCAGAGTTGTCATGCTCCTGCTTGGTCTCTGCATGAATCAAGACGTCATCGATGTATCTTTCTAATCCAGCTACTCCATAAAAAATTTCTGCATATACTTTATTGAAGACTTCCGTAGCAATGTTGATTCCAAGGGGTAAACACCAATAACGCAAAAACCTACGCCTATGGTAAAGCGTTCAAAAAGTCGTGAGCTTTGAGCTTGTTTTCGTGAATGGTACTTGCCAAAAAGCATTGGATGCGTCTAAGTGAGAGAAAAAGTTTGATTTTACTAATCTAGCTGAAATTTCCTTAAATGTAGAAATTTGTCGATGTTGTCATACAAGGCAAAATATTAGATTCTGTGGATCTAAGCAAATACGAATTTGTCCATTTGGCTTTTTGACAAGTGTTAACGGATGCACGAATTAGGTGGGCTCTGTTTGTGTTGTTATGATCCCGTTGCCTCCCATGCTTTTTAATTATTTTTCAAACGCTTTATTGAGCTCAAATGGAATGTTTTGGTCTTATCAAATTTTTCCTTCGTAGCCCGGTTTCATGTGTAAATCGTAAACGTTATCGATCCAACCAATTTCGCCGAAAACATCTTTGTTTGTGATAACAGTACAGCATGGCGCGAATCCGTGACTTTGATCGAGTTTAATCGTGTTACTAATTTTTAGTCTTCCAAAGCTTTAGAACCGAACACTCGAGGCGTATTCTTGGTATCTACAACGATAAAATCCACCGCATGTTTCTTATTTCTGACTATGCAGTCTATGTTTACTTTTCCTGTCACCGGTATGCCACCGTGTGTGTATGTTTTTAATTTTGTGCAAGTATAACGAAAGGGACTAGACAACCCAAGTCGTTTACAGTGATTTATATTGATTACATTTGCGCCTGCACCGCTGTCTAATTTTACAATTAATTCTTTGCCCGTATTCCCGATTTTGATCTTTACGGCCCATTCCGCATTTAACTCTGATACATGAACGCAGCCGAGTAACACGGTTGATCTTGTTTTATTGTCGGCTAGAACTTCGTTTACATTCTTATTACCTTTACAAGCTTTTGCGAAATGATTCGTCTTTCTTGTTGAACGCCAGGCAATTTCTCAGCGGTTGTGTGTATCCACATCGGCTGCATGTTGGTTTTCCGCTTGAGCTATGTGGGATGAATGAATGCGGTTGCTGCTGCTATTGTAGATTTCTTTCCTTCTTGCTCTGCTAGCTCTGTTGATTACCGAGATCCGTGTGTGCTTGCTTTGTTAACTTCGATCTGTATGTTTTTGTTATTGCCTCCAAGCTGTTCGACTCCATCAGTGTTTCGATTTGCTGAGTGGCTAGCTCTGCGGCTCTGCATATCTTGGTACATTTTTCTAGAGATAGCTCTTTTTCTCGCAAAAGGCGATCTTTAAGGCTGATATTTGTTATGCTACTGATTATTGGGTCCTTTATTAAGCTGTCACGAAGCAAATCAAAAAAATAATCAACGGTCAGTATTTTCAAGCCCCTGAGGAAGTCTTCGAAGGATTCGTTGGGTTTTCTTTGAAAAACATTGTGTCTGCACACACTTATTTTTCCGTGGCACGCAGTAATCTTCAAATGCCTTGACAACGGCGTCAAAATTTTCGGCTGCTGTTTGCGTGAGACCGCAGGTATCAAACTTTTCTTGTGCTTCTTCTCTGAGCGTGTGTAGTAAGATGACGACTTTAACTGCATCGGCCTTCTGTGGCTAACATGTGTATGTTGAACTTTTTCTTCCATTTTGCCCAATTCTCTGCCACGTTTCCTCCGAACGAATAGGGTGGTGGTGGTCTTAAAGTCTTTAATTGAGCTGTGCGTTTATGACAGTGGTTGATGTCGATGGCTGTTGTGCCGTATCGTCTGACGAGTTTCCGTTTCCACCAGCCATTTTTTGTACTTGACTGCGCGGCTTCTTTCTTTACTTGATTTGCACGTAGCTGCTGTATCTGCCTGTACAGGTGCACCCTAGACTTATTTTATTAAGAATCTTACCAACTGCCTCATGTAACATTTGAGAATGGCACAACAGAATTGAATGGAATAAAAATAGTTTATTGTTAATTACAGACGGATGCAATACACGTCCAGCCTCAGCCTCGGGCCGTGATATACTATCTCGTACCACGCATGGTGGCGATCATCAATCTATAGTTGGGTGGCAGCATGCATGCTGCGCTTGTGACAGTCTGCACGGAGAGAAAAATCATACAATGGCAGTTTAAGTCCCCTGCGTACTGCGTTAATATACATCAGTTCATACAGCAGTAGGCTTATACTGTACTTACGTAGCATATTGCCGTGCTGAGTTTACTCGGATGTCATATTGATTTGGTATGACAGTCGAGCAAATGCAGTATACCGTACTATATACTACCGCAGTACGCAGAGTCCTATACTACCGTTGTATGATTTTGCTGTCCATGTGGTACTTCTTTTGTATTTAAAGTGAAGAATTTTCCGCCAATTAAATCATCGCCAAAATACTCCTACGTTTTTGGCTTGGTTAAACTCTCAACGATCAATGCAATGAAAAACATCTGTAAAAGCAATAGTAAATTTTACGTGGTTGATCGAGTAGTTACAATACCAAGTACAGTATCTACGAACTTAGAGATACTGAGTCATATTTAGTTGACATGTAATAACCAGACAATAGATTTATCAATATCAAACTAAACAGCAATACACTTCATCGCGTCATTACGTGTGGGCAAAGGGTCAAACCATTAATTTTAGAGAAGATAATGTAGAACAACTGTTGGGTTTTGCTAAACGAGTACTTGAGGAGAACTTCACTCACTATTCAGATTTACCTGTAGCTATTCTTAAGGTGAACGCATTAAGAGTCGAGTGTAATAGCACCCCTGGAGCCTACATGAACGGAGAAAAAGTTAACACAATTCACGAATTTTTGCCAGCTGTACCGCAAGGTTATAAAAATATTAAATTTCTTTATTTAATAATTAATTTATTGATTGTTGGACGCATAAATGATTGTATATAACTACGCATTATCGATCAGGACGATGCTTTAGAAAATTTTCGTGAAGAGATCGTAACAGTAAGGTTGCCCATTTAGCCATCATCGTAATAGGAACAGTACATAACCATAGAAGCTGTATAAGAAGCTCATCATGCACTCCAGCGATCAGTCGACAACTTTCATTCAAACCGTCAACACGTCAGCGGTAAAGGTGGCTAAAGAATAAAAAAACAAACGCGTTGAAACATTAGTTTCTTAAAAGTCTAAGATTGAAAATTAATGGCCCTGGTGGAGGTGAACTAGTATATTCATATTCTGTTGTGTTAGGCATGGAAGAGATTATAAGCATTTAGTTTTCTGTAACCTTTAACGAGTCAATGGCGCACTATGAGACTCGTGCTTATCAGCTATACGCATCTGCAAGTTAGGGTAATAGTGATAAGATCCGTACATCGATTTAGCATTAAGACCTGTGTTTGCTACCATCTCGCAGTTACTCAAACATTTTTGGGAATTTCGTTAAAGTAGGTGATAATACAGCAACGACGAATACTGAATTGGTTAACAATGCCATCTGACACTCATTTAAAGAAATTAGATAAGAAGTAAACGATATAAAGATAATCAAGTTAACAAGTGTAGACCTGACGATCCTCATGAAAATTGTTTAACGATGTGCTGATCAAGACGTATTGAGTCAGAATTAAAGTTGGAACTTATGATTACAAGTTCAAGAAATTACTGGAATTGAGTTTTTCATGAGGCTATTACTGCTGCAGAGGCTGATCAACAACCGATTTGTGGAGGGGTTAAGACATCAACATTGAAGCTTGAATGGCTTATGCCATATGTTTTTATGTCAGACTCTCGTAAAATCTATGTACTCAACTATTTGCAAAAAATAGGGTTTACTTTCATCAGTTTTCAAACTAAAAATTTCTTTGGATGTCCACTTCTACCCACAACATCGAAAAATATATCAACTTTTAAGACGTCCAATCAGTTGGACAAGCAACGTTATGTTATATCAGCCTTCTAAACTCATTGCAAAAATCAGAATGATGTCAATGCTAGCAGGTTCGATTACTGCAACATACGAAACGTTAAACTCTATCTTAATTCACAGTAATATCCTCATGGCGCTCATAATTTTGATATAACAAAAAGTCAATGTGCCTTGTTACATGATATGTTTGCCAATTCACAAAGTTCTGATGAAAAAGTTCTACTTTAAAGATCGCGCCACTTTGTTAAGCAGATAAGATTTTCTGAGCATCCCCCGTTTGATTGTCATCGACTGCTCTAAGCAAAATAAATCGTTGAAAAATGCCGCAGTAAATGTTTGTTTGGAATTTGAATCTCACGATAATTTTCCTGCCAACACATCAGCCTATTCCTTATTGATTCATTTCTTATCAGCCTCTTGATCCCATACGATCACATTGTTCAGTATAGTCCAATTAGCAGGAACGTAAAAAAACTCCAAGCCTGTGGGCAAGTCAACTTTTTCCAACTGATGTTATACTAATGTGGCTTTTCTAACATAATTTGTCTTTTATCCGTCATAGAAAAAGGTCAGCAGAGCAGAAAAGAAGAAAAGAATAAACGATGACAAGTAGAGTGAACACAATTTAAAAAGTGACACGTGAAGGGCTGGGCAAGAAAAATTTCTAAGGAAAAAGCAAAAGGTAGTAAAAATTATAAATTCTTTTAAGAAAATTAATTAGTTCATTGATATGTCTCATAAACTGACAATAAGTAGATTCGAACATAATTTGATGATAAATAAACAACACTGATGTTAAATATCGCAAACTTTCATCTGAGGATGATGATGGTAGTAAAGAAATGTCTTGGCTGAAAAATTGAAGAGAAAAGTTTTGAACCAACAAGTCGTCATTACCGGAATGTGTAGGTTATAAAAAACTAAAATCATTTGACGTTATTTGTATTGGACTATGCGGTGGACATTAGAGGCTTTAAAAAGCCTAGCAATAATTATGGGCTCAAAGAACTAGCTATTATTCCGTTCAATAAAAATGGCTATAAAAGACTAGCCTGAAATTCTGGAAATATTAAATGCACTGAGATTAGAAATATCTTACGAGAGATTCTCAAAGATGCGTCCAAGATTTTTGCTATTGTAGAACTAAAACGAAAGTGGCTTGATAGATTTAGATTTATAGTCACCAATATGATGGACTGTCCATCGTTGGAGCTTCCAAGGCAGGTCATCACTTGTCCTCATCACAAGGGGGCCCACAGGTCTATGTATGCTTTGCACAATGTTACCCGCTTGAAGATATTTATTTTCGCATAGAATATGAAGATGCCAGCAATGATGAAGAATTGTAGGTATTAGGGAAATAAATTAGCCTACATAATAAGGTGTATTGGAGAGGTAAAAATTATTAGTTCTGCCTTACAAATCAGAGTATTTGGTTTGGGTCTTAATTGTTTCCCACCTTAGTCGGCTCTTTACAGGACTACTTCTTTTTATTACATACTAAAATTTACAGATATCTAAAGTTTAAGAAAGAAAAGAGCCAATTGTTTTTACTATGTATACGTCTTAGTCTGCGTCTCAACATTTTATGTCCAAACGGTCTGAGTTACAACGTTTTTCTTGATTAAGGAGACTAAGTTGACGTATTCGACCGTTTTCTGTAGTTTTGTGAGCGGTATGTCGTCACTGTTATCAGCAATATCCATTATCGATCTTACAGCACTGTCACGCTCGTCGTCATAGTCACTCACTAAGTCGAAGTCCTCTTCATTCGTGGAAAAATATTTGTACCGAAGAAAAAATACCATATTTTATTAGAATGCACAATTTATGCACCAGTACTTTAATCAGTGCAACCAGTCTCGAAGTATTTGTATCACTACAGAGTAGCCCGAAATTTCGTACTTAATACGGATTTTTCCTATACCACGTACGGATTTTTCATACACCACTCGTAAGATTCGCCCTGGTAAGGGTACAAGTAGCGCCTCTCTAGATCACTACTGAAACTGCTATAATGTAGGTAAACAAATCTGAAAAGCATAGCTGGGATAGAACGGATGACTGAATTATTTTTTTTTTACTAATGTTCTACAAGGCTTATCTGCCTGAAATTGCAATATTTGGAAACCAGGACTCTTCTATTATGCAAAGCAACTTTTTTATCGGTTATTTATTTGTTACAGTTAGAGTAAAGTGAAAATTTATACCATTGTCCCTGGTGGCGTACATTATAATGTATATCTATATCAATGACATTCCGGGTGACTCCGAGTCCCAGTAGTTCCGAGCGTCGCTCTCAGACATAGATATACATTCTAATGCACGTGGCCGTGGATTTTGGTATAAACACTCACTTTACTCTAACTTTAACAGATAAATAACCAATAAAAAAATTATTTTGCATGACAGAAAAGGTCTGGTTTCCAAATATTGCAATTTCAAGCAGCGAAGCATTATGAAACCTTCGTAAAAAAAAGAATTTAGTCATCTGTTCTATCCCAGCAATACTTTTTAGGTTTGTTTACCTACATTATAGCAGTTTCAGTAGTGGCTAGGAGAGGCGCTACTTGTATCCTTACCAAGGCGAATTATGATGTCGGCTGTGTCGTACGCGTGCGATGATTTTTTTCTTTATCAGATCAGTATCAATATTTACCTTTTTTTATGCATAGAACTGCTTTTTTTAACACATCATTTACACCATTTTAAATTTTCATTACAAAAACCTACCTTAAACATAACCTTAAAACAACAATCTTATAAGATACACCGTACCAGACATCATGTTTTGTAGTACTGATCATAAGCTATAGTTATGCTCTATAAAGTCATTGCAATTGTACAAACATATAAGACATACATCAGTGCTAGCACATATTTTTATCTTAAAATACTATTTAAAATACTTGTACTAACACGTGGAATTCATTTTTTTGATGAAAATATTTTTGTGCACTCCCGCAGTTGTCGCCTTGCTTGTCGTTGCCGCCACGCTGCCGGCATTGTAATTCGCGGTTGTCGTCATCCTGGTCATCAAAGTCGGGATCGTCTTCGTCGTCGTCATTATCATCGTGGTTGTCCTCGTCATCCTGGTCGTTGCAGTCATGGTCGAAGTCGTCGTCAGTCATCAGCGCTGTCATCACCGTCGTGACAGATTTTTTTTTACGCCAAAAGGGCCGAAAATTTTTTTTCACTGACGCTGAACACGTTGGCGAGATTTTTTTAATTTTTGGCCAAAGAGATCGATATTTTTTCTCCGACGCTAAAAAAGTTCACAAGATTTTTTTACTCAATGCCAAAAAGACTGACAACAATTTTTCAAAAAGTTCTTTTAGGGTCTCCCAGAAATTTAATCGTAAAAAGAATTCTATTAAACGCCGCGTTTTATCATCAGCACGTTTCAGGGCCACCATTTACTTAGTAGTTTTTTTTTTAATTCTGAAATTAAGTTATTTTTGACTTGTTTATGTCGAGATAGACATTGAAAAACGGAAAAAAAATTATGCCCAACGTCAGTTTCGAACCATAGACTCCAGCGTGATAGTCAATAATTTTATCGACCGGGCTACTGAGGACTTGGTACAGCTAGGCACTAAGTAAATACTAATGGTATGTAGGTGTTCAGGTGTATAAGATACATGCAAATAAGAAAGGGACAAAACGTAAAAATAGATTAAGTTTGCTCTCAAAGCCGCTTCCCTGAATTGCGACTCTTGTGGCCTTTCTTCAGGGTTTGCGCTTTGTCATTGTACGGAGCAGTTGTACGCACGAGAGAGTAAAAAAGTGCAGTGGCTAGAAGAGGCTGAAAAAAGTGCAGTGATTGGAAGGGGGTAAAAAAATAATGCGTACTATTGGGGGTGAAAATCGGCGGTGCGCATTAGAGGGGGAAAACCTGCCCGTTCAACAACTCGTGCTGGAGGGACCCAGTAATCTGTTCTAGTATAGCGCTGTTCTAGTATTGGCGCAATGTAGTATCGGCGTCGAATAGTACCAGAACAGCTTGGTATCAGCATAGCTTATCTACTCCAATAGATGCTGCTTCCATTTTGTATCTCGCAAAAAAGACCTGGAACCTATTTTAATTTTATAAATCACAGTTGCATGCATAAAAAATTTTATGTTGTGAATAATCATTTTAAAAAACCGTCTGAAAGAGACGTCTATGACAAAGGGATGAGACGGTAGCGTAACTGGCTCACTTGCTCTGTCTAGATGATTCAACGTACTTTTGATATTGCTTTTAAAAAATAATTTTGACTGCAAAGCCGTTAGAGTAGATTGCTAATAAATTATAAGTCAATCGATGGCTATCGCGAGGACAATGAACCATCAATTGAATAAAAATAACTCTTAAATATTTCTGAAACGGATGAATCTCAAAACTAGGTTTGGTCTTTGGAGGCTGATCGCGAGAAGCCGTCCAGTCGATAGCGGGAGTTCCGTAATCGTTCAACACATAGTGTACTAGTTTCGATTGTTTAGTCAAGAGTACGCGTGTGACACCATTAAAATCGATGACATACTCGAGGTCAGATATGCGTTTAATTACTTCGCTTGGACCTGTATAAGGTTGTTTATGGGACTGTTCGATATGCTTTATGTGATTTTAAATTTTAGAGCATGTGTGCATGTCTTTGAATAAGGTTGGAGGCTTGTGGCGGTGCTCGACAGAAACAAGTTTAAGTTCCCGCATGTATTTTGGTAATCCTTAGTGATGATTTGAGTATTGGCAAAAAGTGACTAATTTCGTAAAAGAATTCAGTCTGAGAACCTTCCATGTCGCTACGTCAGGCTGTTCACCAGCCAAACAGGACCATGGACACTTGTTTGACCCAGTTAAAACTATTGTGACACATTACATGCAGTGTTGAGACTACACGGCCTGTATTGAACCATAGACATTTAAGGAATAGCCTTCTCATATGTATGTACTGCACTGAAGCTCAGGTAGAAAGAGACATAACACCGAGCGTGAGTGTCTGTCTCCCATATATTTACACTAATTTTATGCTGGTTTAATTAGAGTAGCCTCACTGTCTACTATGAGCAAGAGAGACAGATATCATCGCTCGGTGCAGTGTCTGTTTCTACCTGAGCTTCAGTGCCGTACATACAAATAAGCAGTCTATTTCTTCTACGGATATGAATTGAACCATTAGGAGCCCGGTGATACTCACAGTTCTCTCTTCCTCGCAACCAATAATAGATAAGTATGCGTTAAAGATTTAAGATTTAAATTAGTATTCTGTTTCGTCGAAAGCAATTTTCGTTTACCACAACGAGCAACCCAGTGATCTCGATAAGCTCCTATAACGGTTCCGCAACTTTGCCAGTGGCCTTGGGGCCAGTCGATGAAGAAGAGTGAACATGTTTAAAAATTAGTTGACACTGAGATTTTTGATGATTGAGGTTTGAAGAATCTTATCAGTTAAGTCATAATAGAGTTAAGCAAAGTCATGGCCTAATTAAATTCGATGCTTCTGAGGTTAAGGAAGTAATTAGAAGATTTTAGGAGCTTAGCGACTTATGGGACACTTTTTTGTTGCTTAGCTTATGCCAAGAGTTGTATTATAGCATGGAGAAAAAGATGATCAATACGTGACAAGGTATCAGCAGCCGAGTGGGTGATCTATTTGGTAATAAACTGTAAAATCAGACTGATTTGATGAAGCAAACGGAGTTCGGCCGTTTCTGTTTTTGGCTTTCATGCAAAAATCACAGGTTTGGATCCATAAAGATATAATAGTCACAATTTTTAAGGAAGCATTTGAAGTATTTACCAGCTTTATAGATAGCTTTCAACACATGATGAGCATTGTTCGGTTGATATTTGCTGAATTTTCGGGACAAGAACTCAAGAGCCATTTGAGAAACATGAATGAAATTCTCAAGCGCTGCACCCATAGAGAAATCAGAGGCATCAGTGACTATTTGAGTTTCATCTGCGGAGGAAAGATGACTTTAGAGAGCGACATTGGCTTAAGTGGCTTAGGTTGCTGCAAAGACTGCTTTAGGTTTCTGGTTGATCAAGGTCTTGTCATTATTTTTGAAATTGCAAATAAAGGTGTACAGAGGTGCTCGTAAAACTTCAGGATCCTGCAAAATTTCGGCTTCGATGACAATTAGAAAAACTAGTCCAAAAAAAATATCTCTAAAACATAATCGTTTAGTGTTAGAATTTTCGTTGATGCTCCCGTGCAAGGGTAAGTTCTAGTTTTCTGAGACCGAAAATTCCTAGTTACAATCATCGCGGCTGCAATTGGCCTAGTAACTAAGCTTGTGGTGAAAGAAACCATGTTTTTCATTATCAGATGTTGGACTATGGCCAGAACTAAAGTTGCGCCAGGGTCTGTGTTTACGATTACGGTTGCATGAGTTAGATAGACCGCGATTGTAAGGGCGATTTCTATAAAGGTAACTTAGAAAAAATTTCTACTACTTTCTTAGAAATCAATAAACCCAGTTATTTTATCATTTGTGGAACTAGTCAGATAAAAAAAGAGTAGTAGTTGATTTAATGTGGACACACTAAATACGGTTTCTTGAAATTTACAGTGTTCAAGCATTACCTCAAATGTAATTAAATTCACCTCTGGATGAATTTTTTTTTCCAACCATTATTGCGAACAACCCATTAACCTGGTAAGCAAGGGCCCTTCACCATCTTGGTTTTAAAGTAGTTCCTGATTCTATATTTCCATATCCTTCATTTCTATGCGTCTTCTTTTTGTTTACTGTATTTTATCCTTTACTAAGGTGTATCACCATTGACGTGCCATATACAAGTATACACCTTGTTTGCTAATCGATATCACCAGCCATAGTGTACAGCCTCCCCGAATAAGGTCTTATCATTTCAGGGTACCAGCTTCTCTTCAGTAAGGTCTACGACCGTTGCCAAACTATTGGCTTGACTACCATATCTATTTCACACATCGATCTGTGTTAACATTATCTATGTTTCCCTTCCTGTAATTTATTCAACACGGGTTCCCACCTACCTACAATTGTATCGCGATTTCACAAGGCTTTTTACACCTGTGATGCAAGGAAAACTCACAATTACACTAAAGGAAGATTCCAGAAAAAAACCTGCCGCGAAAAAGCCGGTGTCAAGGGTACATTTCCGTTTTAAACAGCTCAGAAAAGCTGCCCTTGTCCATAATCGAACCCTAACACCTGAGAATAGTGTTGTCTCCATACTTTGCACGCTTACCACCAAGCCAACGACGCACAAAATGGGAAAATTGTTGTCAAAATTAGATAACTCCCGATCACGTAGGCCGATTTGGATGATTTTTTTTTTATTTTCAAGAGTTTGGACAGGAGATTAAAGGAAAATTGGTCCGGAGTTGCAGCATGACCCGGGGGGGGGGGGGCAGTAAAAATCCCCCAAAATGCCCCAAAACACCAAACCGCCTTTTTTCCTTACAGAAATGGCAATAATTTTTTCCAAACACAACACAAAATCATTGCTCAGGATTTAAGAGATGTAAAGCTCAATATTTGAGACGATTTTGAAAAATTCACGATGGCGGCAGCAAAATGGCGGCCAGAACATTAGAAATGATGCAATATTTTGGTTATTTTGATAATTGTTATATCTTATTTTTTAGATTCTCTTTTTAATTGCTCTTAAATTAATGCATACTTTAAGTTCAATATGCTTCGATGTCTAATGCCATTTTAAATCCAAAATGGCGGCTGCAACAAAATAGCGGACTATCTATTTTGTAAAAAGCATTTTAATATGGGTATCAAATGTAAGGGTTTAATGAGTGGAGTAAGGTCATATATGTTGCAACCACGCCTTTTCAAATTCAAAATGGCGGCTGCAACAAAATGGTGGACTATCTATTTTGTAAAGAGCATTTCAAATGGGTATCAAATAAAAGGGTTTTATGAGTGAAGTAAAGTCATATATGTTACACCCACGCCTTTTTAAATTAAAAATGGCAGCTGCAACAAAATGGCGGAACATCTATTCTGTACAGAGCATTATGATATGGGTATCAAATTAGAGAATTTAATAAGTGGAGTGTAGTCATATACGAGGGTGGTCCGATAAGTAATTAGCCTACAAAAGAAAAACGATAAATTTTGTAAAAATTTCTTTTTATTTTTCAACATAATCTCCATGTAA
>JAPYYV010005583.1:0-19602 GCA_030522625.1 Copidosoma aretas | reverse complement strand
TTAAAAATTACACACACACATACGTCAAATTAAAAATAATATTAATGTTTATTTATTAATGTGACTGTAAGACCGATATAAATATTTGTCTTGTTGTTAGGTAACTATAATTAGTTATTGGCTTTTGAGATGTATATATATAACAAGACCTTTTTTATAGGTGTGCTACTTATTAACTTTTTAATCTGAATGTTTCAGCTTCAATAGTGTTTAGAACTGGAGCTAGTGAATGAAATCGTTTACTTGCTGGTGTAAACATGCCTCCACTCGACAGTAAGCTGTATCAGAGATACATGGATATCGTCGGCTCAGCTATCCATCAAGCAACTGCCACATCTTGTTCGCTGACTAGGAAAGAAGAAAAGAGACTTGTTTTGAACAAACCAAAGAACTTTGTGAACAGCTTAAGGCATTTTTTTATCTTATTTTTGTACTGTATATCTATTTTTTTCATCGTGTCATGTAATAATGAATTTTAGCTTTTTTCTGGTTAATTATGTTTTAATAACGATTAAATGATTCACATGATGAACACTTATGGATTCAATATATTTTTAACAATAATTTTGTATAAAACTATTTACTTTTTGATATTTACTTGCATTGTAATTAAGATTTTTTCAAAATATTTTTATTCCAGGAATGACAAAAAAGCAAATTTAAATTTTTTTATATTATTTACAATCTAACCACTGTATTTTTAATAGAAAAATTCTCATTTATAGTTCACCTGAGGTTAGCAAGGAGTTATACCCAGCTATGCACAACATTTTGAATGACGTTAACGATGATACTTTGCAAAAAGTTGTACCTGAATTCGGAAATATTATTGTGTCATATGACATGGGGTGGTTCAGAAGAAGTACATGACATGGCTATGGCAGTCTGAATGGCTACGGGACCATCATCGGATTTTTATCAGGAAGAATTCTCGATCACCGTACACGTAATCGTAAATGTAGTTAATGTGAAGCTGGAAATCCAAAAGAGAATCACTACTGTCGACTCAACCTCGTAGGAAGTGCGAAATCAATGGAAGCGGATATAGCTGCTGAATTGGTGAGTAACAGCCCTGGATTGGAGAATAAGTAGTTCGAAAATAAGAGCAGTGATTGGAGATGGTGATGCAACAGCTATTGATAAAAAATGAAAAAGCAATCTAAATTATGACGTTAAATTTTCGGATCCCAACCATCTGAACAAAAATTTTGGAAAACACATTTATGACTTGAAGAACAATCGTGATTCTAAAGAGCTGGAAAAGAACAATGTCATAGAACATATCATAAAAATTTTCAAGTATACAGTTGCCCAGAAAAAAAATTAATATATTTAGCCAAAACAATTAAATCTATTCCTAATCATCTTTTTGGTAACCATGACAATTGTTCGGCATGGTGTTCCACGTGGGTAAGATTACTAAACAATGGAACTACTATAAAATTTTATTCAGTCACTTTAAAAAGTCCTAATCTATATGAAGCATTGAAAAATCTATTTGACAGTTATGCTGATAATGCCGAAAATCTTTGTATTCTAGCCACTAGTCACAAGAATGAGTCTTTTCATAGTCTGGTAACAAAATTTTACCCCAAAAACAAAAGTTTTAGCAAAAGCAAGCAAAATAATGTGAGATATAAAACTGGGATTGTTAGTTTTAATACAGGAAACAAAGGTATTTCTAATATCAAACAGAATTTAAAAGTTTCGCCAGGATAGTACACAAAATAGTTTATTAGGAAAACAGATAGAATCAAGAAAAAAACTAGAGAAAGGTAGAAACTGAAAACAACAAGAACTAGGAGAATGATTCTAAAAAATACACGAGAAAAGAATAGAAAAATAAGGGAAAATAAAGAAGGTATGACCTATGCATCCAATTATGGTATTATAAATAACAGTTCTTCGGAAAAAAACACTGACAAAGACAATTGTAAAACGCAAGTGGTTCTGGAACCTGAGGGGAAGAAGATTTTTGAAAAAAAGGTGATAGTATACTACGATTTTGAAACTTCTGACTTGGAGAAGGATTGTGATATAGTCCAAATCGCTGCAAAAGCTGGCTCAGTTGAATTTTCGGTGTATGTTATGTCAACCAAAAATGTTGATCCATTTGCATCCGAAGTCACGTTACTAACAAATAAAGGTCCTCTTCTTTTTTATAAAAAAGATCAAATAGAAACTATTAATTTACAAGAGGCATTTACTGCATTTCTCGAATTGTTACGAAGTCTAAATAAGCCAGTACTTTTAATTGCTCACAACGGTTCCAAATTTGACAATCCAATTTTTCTGCGTATTATACATAAGTTGCAAATGGAAAAATTATTCGAAAAATTTATTCATGGATTTTGTGATTCTGTGACTATGCTAAATGTTTTTATTGAAAATAAGGGGCCACGCATGTTCAAATTATTAATTCTGGCTGTCGATAAATTGGATATAAAAGGAGATTTTCACGAGGGGTCTTATTCAGAGTTTTTAACGCAAGCGTTATTTGGCTGTAACGTGCGAAATATAGTAAAATAACGCTGCTGGGCATGCACAGAAGTTATTTTCGATATTTTTTGACGATTACGCAAAGCGTTATTATAATAACGCTGGTGTATTTGATATCTACGCGTCTATTGTCGGCGTTAAGTAGAGTTTAACGAATTATTTAAGGACTGACTTCAAAGAGTGTTCTTAAATGAGCGTTAATTTGTGTTTTAAAACAAATTTTCTGAATAATACATCAAATTAAATAAATAACCATTTTGAATGAATCATACGTGTATTTAAATGGATATGAACTTAAACAAGTTGTAGATACATTAATCAGAGATTTTATTGCCGAAATTATCTATTGTATATAGTTTCGTTCTTTATTTCCTGCATTTTAATCTCTTTCGAACCGATCATCAATTTGATTATTATCATTGATCATTAATAATTATTAATCATTTCACTATCCAAATCGGGAATTATTCTGAAACACACATAACTCATGACTGTAAAATCAACCTTGGAAAAATAAGTAATAGTTATTCACGTAACAAGTGCGGAAGAGACGATTTCCCGCACGAGTGATGATTGACTCGCAAAAGTTACCGGCAAAAGTTACCGGCAAAAGTTACCGGCACCGACCACGAGTGTGAGTTAATCGCATGAGTGTGGGAAATCGTTCCGCACGAGTTTCGTACAAAATTTTTCGCAATATGTGTGAGTAAAATAGAATGATACAATGAATAAATGAGGAAAAAGTAGAAATCATTTGTATTTGATTGTTTCACAATTTTTAATGACGTACATTAACACAAGTATACATACTAAGACACTCGCTCGTGCACCAACATAGTGTTAAATGTCAGTATCATTCAATTTTATACGAATAAATAAGAACATATGTATATCGTATCTATGTAAATTAAATCAACTGTATGAACGCAAAAGTGAACAAAAATATTACCATTTATATATCTGATCATTGTACAAGATCCAAAAAGCTACGCAAAATAGCATGTACTGATTTATTAAGAAAACATTCGTAGTGTTACAAAAAAAAATTTGGTTTGCGGCATAAATCTATGCTGCACACCTTTCCCGCACACAATGTGGGAAAATCGATTTTGCACACTAAAACAGTGCGGAAAACAACTATTTTCCGCACAAAATTGCGCAAAACAAAATCAAATCTTGAACGTCGGATTAAAAGTATTTAATAATTCTAGCTATTTTTACTGGATTATAATACAATCTTCTTGCCCTTTTTATACATAACCATGTATTAGTCAGAACTGCGAATATTTGCTCTACTTTAGAACGAAACGATGTGTGTTCATTTGTATATTGGGCTGTTGGGGAGTCTTTGGCTGCATTGACGATTGGCGTTAATAAAATTGGAGAGGGCGTGTAGCCATTATCGGCTAAAAATTTTATGTGATTGCAAATTACATTTGTGTCCAAAATATTAATTAAAAAAAATCACTTTAAGGTGGCTCAGACATGGCTTCAAACTTTTCACGGTTTAGTTCTTCACTCATAGCTTACGTTAATTAAAGTATGTCATTTTACTTAAAGAACTTCAAAAAATAAAAGAACTTCAAAAAATAATGGTTTCTATAATAGCCCATATTACGACAGCATATCTAAAACGCTTTTTCTACCGTTTTTTTTTTTTCGAGAAACTCGTCTGAAATTTCGAGGGAGAGTGGAGTATGGCTTAAAAACATTTGATAATATTTAATTTCAGTTTTCTTACAATTATTTTTGGTTTGAACCACCTTAAACGTTAAAAACAAATGTTTTGTGACTCACCTAGTGAATAATACCAACCCTCTTTATTTTTCAATCGAAACCAACTATTTTTCCCTTATTCTCTTCGATTTGTAGGGCGTCGGGGACAAACCCTCCGAAAGCACTATATAATATAGAAAGATATATGTCGATATCCGGAAAAAATATGCACTTTTTGGGTTCAAAATTTATACTAGATGTTTTCGCGTGGCGCACCTCCAAAACATAAAAATTCATGTTTTGCGGGTGCTCGTTCTCTTCGTCCTGAACCAGGAAACACGTTTTGTGCCAGTGGACACTCATTTTTTCCACTCTAGAAAAAGGAACGGCAAGATAACTGAACGCTTCCAATTAAAAAAAATTACCATTTTTCAATAAAATTTTGGATTTACTATTTTGACCGTAACTTAACCACGAAATTTTTTTATTTTTTTTCCTAAAATTGCAATCGAAAGCTCTTATCACAAACTTAAATTTGAGCTCTCTTGGGACTCAAAATATTGATTCAGTTAAAAGTTGCGAGCGATTCAAGTTGCGTAAAATAAGCCACAACCTCTAATCGACAAAATTTGATATTTTCTGAGCTCAAAATTCATTTGCCTGTACATTTTGACTAGATCAACCTTTTTTACCCTATTAGGGCTCAAACTAAAGCTCTTTCCGGCACTATCGTTTACTGTGTCGTCAAAAACGCTCAATATATTATAAGTCAAACAATAATCAAGGTTTGTATAGGGAAAAATTCCGTAAAAATTATAGACGTACTGTTTTCGTTTTGTTTCGTCACTGGTTACAGCTACAGGATCTTCTTGACAATCATATAATAGCGCTTGAAACGAGCTTTAATTTGAGCCCTATTCGTAAAATTCATACGTACCAAACAGTGTAATTAAGAAGCATATGTTACATGGGTTTTTGGTCGGTTAGGTGTTCGCGGAATAAGTACACAGTGAGGACTATCAACTTATTCTCATTACTTAAGACCGAGGGAAGAGCCAAAGGTAAAGCGGTAACTTGGAGGCACGTCTGCCAGTCTCGAGAGTCGCGAATCGTCTCCTTTTCCTCTACTCTCTGACCCGACTCAAGAGTTCCTCTTCTCCTCTCTTGGTCATACGTCCCTATCTGAGGTGGTGGGGCGCGTACGCATTGGTATGCTATGTATACCGTATGCCACACATCCGGGGCCACGACAACGTCGTCCTGGACGGTGATTTTCCTGTATGCTGGGGGTAGGTGTTTGAGTAATGTTTGTGTTCTGTTATTTATGTTGTACGCTTTTAAGGATCCCTTTTAAGGATCCCTTTTAAGGATCCCTTTAAGGATCAAAGAGCTAGTATTTTTCTGCTGATCCTCGTTTCTCCTAAGGATTAGTTGCGCTTTATTTTTAGTGTATACATTTTTCTTGTTCATGTACACTCTCTTCTCCTATTTATAACATTTGTGCAAAATTGAACAATTATTTTATGTACTAAGGTCACATTTTAATTTTTCTGTACGGTTTTTTTCTTTACATATTTTTTTTTACAATTTCTTAAGAATTGTGTAGCAGTATATCTGCCCTTTTTCGAAAAATGTACGTATTAGAATATAAATCGTAAGTGTACACATTAAGATATGCAAGGTATACATATTAAAATTATTGTCAAGGACGTCGATGGCTAAAGCATTACTGCGTCCGATCTATATTACTGGGGATTTTATATTGAAAGTTTTATTAAGCATTTTTGTTTTGTTACATTTGCCGATATTGTGGGTTTGGTATCATATTTGCAGAGTTACTTGTACATAACAAGTATTTTACATCAAAATGGATTACAGTATATTGCATCAGATATATTTTTCTTATATTTATACGCTTAATCATACATAGGTATACATATTAAAATTATTGTTAAGGATACCAGTGGCTAAAGTGTTACTGTGTTCAATCTAGATTATTAAATTTTTTTTTTCGTATTTTTAAGCAATTATAGGTTTTAATGTTACGATGATAGTCATTTTATTATTATTTTTTATAATATTGTTATCATTATTATTGTTATTCTAGTTGAGAATGCCGTTGTGAGAATGATCTGCGTTCAAAAATTTAATTGCTCGATCAGGGTTTGTTGTTGTAGAGCTATTGGCTTCTGGTCAAAGGGCCCTGTACTTCTGACTTTGATTGCTAGCCTGTTGTACATGTGTAAGATGTCCCTGCATCTAGATGACGACAGACTCTCTCCCGGCTCCTTCTTGTATTATTACCGGTCTAAGTATTAACCTGTTATCCGGTGCCTCTCTGCTGGTCCCAACGTGTCTTGTACTTGTAATTATTCTATAACAGATTAATATAGTGGCCCCACATTGGAAGAGACACTTGCATGTTTGCTAGTAGGAAGAAAGAGAAGGCGTGTAAAGTAGCTACAGTATTATGTACCCAGCATGCTGGTGTTGTAACAATACGTTTTTATTTTTAATTATTCTCTTTTCTACACAAAATTATTTGGAATTCCCTTTTACATATATTATTACTTAACTTAAATCATTTCAATCGTTTGTTTACCTATTAATGGTCTTTTTTTGCAACTGTTAATGCTATCCTATAATTATCGTTATCATTATTTGTATATGCTACGACGCTATTAACATAGTTTGTTTTAGTGGAAGTGAGAGGATGTGTTGATTGCGCAAGTAATTATCTTACATTTGTTTGCTGGATGTCTATTTATGACACTTATCATTATTCTAGGTTTTTTTTTTCATTAAAAAGAGGAAGAAAATAAATCGTATGAGTCTAAGTGGGTTTTATAAAAATTTTTTTTTCAAGGGATTGATACGTTGTGTTTTTTTTTTGCACATGCCGTTAGAGGTTTGGTATTATCTTAAGAAAATCTGTGTTCGACTTTTTTCTTCTGCGGACGAATGCTCTTTTCGAAGGTGTTTTTGGTGTATCATCGATACTTTTCATCGTCGTTTGGCGAGTTGTTAACGGTTTTCTTTTTTTTTTATCACTGCACATTTTTCTTGCCATGACGACTCCGTTATTCGGTGACGATGGAGACCGCTGCTTTGGTCGTAAAGCTGGTATTATTTTCGGCCATGGGTCGATTTATGGTTGCTGTTGGCCTTTCGTGATTGTACACAAGCACATCTGTTTAGGATTGGTTTAGGACGTTCAAACTGCTTTTATGAGACTTATCAACGACTTTCTTCAAAAGTTTTTTCTTTCATTGTATGCATATATTTATGATGTGTATATCATTTTTTCCCATATTTTTTTTGTTCTTAGTCTCGTTTACAGTTATGATTGTTTTTTTTTCTTTTCAGAACCTCCAGTGATTATTTTTTGTCGATAACTATTTAATTTAGTTCCAATAAACTAACATCGGATCATATTCTTTTCTTTATGAGCAAAAAAAATGTCGGATTTCTAGGTTGAACGATGATAAACCTCCTTTTTTTCTGATGATTTTTTTTTGTTGAGGGTAAAGGTAACTTAGGTAACTGGGATTGTTTGTAAGGAAGCTAAGTAAGAGATTATAATTGGGTGCCTGGTTGGTAGAATAATTTGTATGTGCTAATATCGTTAATAACAAATGTGACGAAAGTTAATCGAGGAAGTTAATAATTTATAGTAATCTGAATTTTCGCGTTCCGTCTCCCTTTACAATCCTTTACTTACATTTGAGTCGAGTAAGGATTAACGCATACCTTAAATAGATTTGTCGTCTTTTATAAATTATATTTTCTTCATTTTAATCTATTTCTTACTTTTTTGCAACAACTTTTTTTTTTAAATAGTAATTGAAATTTTCTTCATGCGTAAGTTACATGATGTTACTGCGTTTTTTAATGCCACCATCGTTATTTCATCAATATGCATCTTTTCATTTTTTTCAATTTTTTTTTGCGGTACCATAACTAGATTCTGTTTTTGCATTCTATCATTGTGTTTGTTAACATTCTGTTTTTTATTTAATGCTCTAAATCTTTGCTATGATTGCATGCAAGAGGTGATCATACAGACTAGCAAAACGATTTGAGGGTTGCCAAATATAACCTCATTGATCGTTTAGTAATATAACTTTCTTGCGTGTTTGGTGTACAGCCATTGTGCTGTCAATAAAAAATTCATAAACTTTCTCACCCTCCTTCTATTTTCGCGAATAGCCTGAATAAGAATAAAATGAATTATTAAAATTTCAGATTCATACGTTTTTTTTTCGTCATTACTGTTTCAGATTTGTTATTATTTTCTATGCATTGTGATTTTTTCACTTTTATTCCATTCATTTTTTTATTTATTATGTGTCCTTATCGAATATGCTAAATATTTTTTTTTCATTTGTCGCGCGTCTGGGGGCCGCAAAAGAAAAAAATTTTAAGGGCTATTTTCGGATCTTTTTCTATTCATTTATTATTGATAATGAAGTTAAAGCTTTTTATTTCTCATTTGGTATAGGCGCTTTTAGTATGCATGTTTACTCTATTTTATCTACGTAAGTAACTCTAATTTCTCAGCCTCTTTGTGGCTTTACGGTATGGGTTTTATAATCGATTCCTACGATCTCATAGGGTCCCTTATATTGTGGGTCGTATTTGCCTTTTGACAGTTCTTTAAGGACAAATACGGACTCTCCTTTCATAAAACTCAGTGTTAACTTTTCTGTCATAACAGTATTTAGAACGTAATTTAGCTTGTACCTGTTTCATGGCTGCCATAATGCACATTTCCATTAGAGACTCAGCAATTAGTTCGAAATACTTGTCATACGTTGGATCATCTTGTTGACGCTTAAAGCTCGATGGTATGCGAACTTTCTGTCCGAAAAGTAGTTCGTAAGGCGTGTATCCCGTACTCTTATGTTCCGGGGTATTGTATGCAAGCATACACAATAGTAATAACTCGTCCTATTTTTCAGCTTTATCGAGGTATGCCTTTAAATATTCTGCTAAGACATTATCCATGCGCTCTATTGCACCATTACTTTGGGTGTAGTATGCGGTACACCCCATTTTGTCAATTTTAAATAATTTTGCGAATTCCTCCATTATTTTGTTCATGGAATGGGTTCCGCGATCCGATTGTAATTTCTCTGGTGCGCCAAAATATGCTATGAATTTTTCAGTAGCGATCTTACTGTTTCATTGGCTGTTGCTTTCTGTACTGGAGCAAGGGCGATATATTTCGTCAACCAGTCTTGAATTAACAGCATATAAGAGTTTATGTGGTCTGAGGGTTTATTCACAGATCCATAGAAATCCATAGATATTTTTTCGAAGGGCCTACTCGGAGTATCCGTGATTATCATTGCTTGTTTTGTTAATACCCGAACATGTTTCTTGGTTTGACAAAATTTACAGCTAAGCACGAATTGCCTTACGTCCGGTCGAATATTTCTCCAAACAATAATCTTGTTCAATCCTATTGTAAGTTTTGTTCATGCTTCTGTGTCCGCCAACTGCAGATTTGTGGGATCCTTTTATGACCTTATGTCGCTGGTTGGCTGGCGATACTACTAGTGTATTTGTATATAGTACAGCTGCTACCTTGAGGTCTTTGAAAATTTCTGTAATTTTCTCCACTAAATACTGCCACTGATTATGTTTAAAATCGCTAGATCTCTCAGTATTCCTATAGTTTTTATTTTATTCGTCATTACTAATGCTTTTAGAGACACTAAACATTTTTTAATGTCAGATTTCAGCGCAGCATCGTCAAAGTGTTTTGTTACGTATAATGGTCTTGGTATCAGGGACGCTATCCGTTATTGAGCAAAAGTTTTAATTTTCCAAATATCTGCATGGGTGATCAATACTTTTTTCACTTTTTTAAGTCGTGGTGGGTCCTCATTTTCCATTGGTGCCCATGGTGGTAGTACCTAAAAAAGCCTTGTTCTGCATACTCTGTATTTCGCCAGATGGCTTGAATCAAATGTGTCTTTTCTGATGTCACTTTCTGCTTCACCTTCGATTCCATGAGGGCCTTATTTAGGTCATTGCCTCGCTTTTTATCGCTCTCTGGCGATGAATCGGATGAACACTGCGAGTTTTGTGCCGTTGGAGGCTCCAGTCGCGGTGGGGGTTCAGGTGCAGGTAACCTACGTTCCTTATGTATTTTCTAACTAATGTCGCTTCCTTCGCTATCTTTTTCATTCTCTTCTGCCTCATCAATTTTCTCATTATCCAAATTTTGTCTTTATTCTTTACATCTTGACCGGTGCTTCTCTGGCTCTGAGCTTCTACTGTAGTCAGGCGTTTTCCTTTATTAAGGTTTGGTAGTATTGATTTTCGAAATATATATGTATAAATTTTCGCTCTTATTTCCTATAAAATGCTGATACATAATCTTATCCGGAGTCGCTTGAAAACGGATGCATATATTTTTATTATACTTTAAGACATAGAAAAGCGAATTCCCAGTCGCCGAAGGCGTCATCGCTTCAGACGATGTATTCTGTTTCCCTGGGTTGCTACTTTCATAAATCCATTTTAATTTGCGAGGGACCCTTTTTAGTTTTGTCGTTAAGAGTGTTAAGCTATCAAGAAAGATTAAACAATGAAAAAGACAATTTTCGTCATGAAGGACGTCCGTTGGCAAAAATTTTTCGTGTGGCTCCGTGCAGAAGAGTACACTTTTTTGAATCTTAAAATCTCTCTTACTCTATTCATTCTGCGGTGTGTCTTTTCTTATTTGTTTGTAATTTGTGGGGCATTGTTATAAGCATTTAGGTCAACTTTACTACCTAAGTTGGTCTCTTTGAATGACTGATTAGTTGACTGCAGGTCATCGACTGTATTCTCAAGATGTTTGTTTTTTTTGTCGATCTGTGGTACTATCATTTTTCCACGCATCAATTATAACTCCTACCTTTCCCTTAAAGTCTCAGCATTTTATGTTCAGCAAAACCTTTGTTTGAAAATTATTAATTGAGTCATCAATCATCACGTCGATTTTTTCGTTCAGACCCAAGCTATTCTTTAAGAATTCTCGTGTCGGTACGCCTTGCGATATATTGTGTGCATCTATTCTCTTGATGATTGTTCTCGTGTTAAACTGTTCGCTCCATGCGCGTCGATTCGTCTGTAATCGACACGGTTCAGATGCACTTCTACTTGACGTTTCTGATTGCTGTCTCTCTTCGCTCGGGGTTTTGTCTTTATCTAACGCATATAGTCTTCTCTCTTCAAGTTTCGCTTCCTACACATATTTCTTCTCGTGCCCCGCTCTTCTTTCGCTCACTTTCTTGCTCCTCTGTTTCCACCGCTAGGTGTACCTTAACCAGCTGCCATCCCCAGTGCGTTATTGCCCATGTTTATCTCTTAGCACCTCTTTTTCGCCAGATGGTGTGTTGCAGTTTGCTATTATTATTTTCTTCGATTTAACTTCCAGTTCGGGCGTATTGGAAAATTCTGTGGGTTTTCTATGTAGTGTATCCAGCTGGCGTTTACAAGTCTTACGTTGTAAATTTTGTGTTTTGTCCCTTTTAATGAAAGGCGTACTCGTGAGTTTTACTTCTTTTTGCATATTTTTATCTTTCTGCATGTATGCAAGTTTACCATTAATTGGTCCTTGCGATATTAATTCTTCTTCTTTGTCGCTTGTCGCAATGGGCTGTATCCCCCATTCTCCTTTCCATCTGCAGTTTGTGTTGAGAGTTAACGTGATCCATCTCTTTTTTTGTTCCTTAGGCTACTTTTAGTGTTTTATTTCTTTGTGATTCCGTCTCCAGCCATTTCGACTCCGAGTCCGCGTCACTGTCGCTGGTTGGCGTATATTCGCTTCATTTGTTATTTCTCTGGCATTTCTTTTCCTTTACCTTTTTTTCCAACTTGTCTGAATCAGAAATTTCTATTTGATTCTCCCTGTCGTTTCTTACTATATTTTTCTCCCGCCTTGTGCGAATCTTGTATATCCTTGCCGGTGCAGGTGGAGCGTTCGCGGCAACAAATTCCTCTTTTTCCTGTTCTTTTGCGAGTTCGTATAACTCCCTGTGCGGTGATTCGGGGTTTTTCTCTCCTTCCTTTAGGATGCATCAGGTGCTCTATTAATTCTCTCGGATCTATAGATAACGTCGAATTCGTAGCCAAGTAGTTCTGCCTTCAGTCTTGTAAATCAAAGGTCCGATTTTGTAATGTGTTAAAATGTTTAAGAGGCTCATGGTCGGTAACTACTGTAAATTTCCGTCCGTATAAGTATGGTCTGAATTTTTCTTTCGCATAGACTATGGCGAGCAGTTCTTTATCGTACGATGGGTTTTTCACTACCTTTTAGGCAGCGGAATGCATATTCGCAAGGGTGATCTTCGCCTATTTTCCCTTGACTTAATATTGCGCCTATCACGTAGTCTGATGCATCCGTTGTAACTATAAACGACTTATTCATGTCCGGCGCTAAGAGTACGGGCTCGCTGCACAGAGCGTTAACGGGAGTGTAAGATACTTCTTGTAGAGACTCTTGCCACTTGAATTCCGTACCGTTTTTTAAAAGTTTCAACATTGGTTATACTATTTTACGTGATTTTTAATAAAACGACGGAAATATCCCGTGAGACCTAAAAATTGTTTGATTTTTTATGCGTTTGTTGGTCTTGGATAATTTTTTACGGACCTAATTTTTTCGGGGTTTGTTTTTATTTGTATGTGCCGACAGTGTGGCCTAATACTTATGCATTTTTTGTGAGAAACTGCCATTTTTTCGGTTTTATTATTAGGTTATTATCTTTAAAACGTTTAATTAATCTTTTAAGTCGTCTTCCGTATTATTCCAATGTTGCAGCGAACAGCAAAATGTCGTCCATGTATACTTCCATTTCATGTCCTTATGGGCCTGCTAGCGCTAGTGTTATCGCACGTACAAATGTATTTGGTGAGTCAGTGTAGCCCATTTGCGTACGTTTGTATTGGTAGTGGCCATCTGGTCCGGAAAATGCTGTCTCATGACCGTCTTTCTTGTCTATTTCCATTTGAAAGATTCCCATTTTTAGGTCCACTACAGTTATAAAGCGGGCAGATGCGAGATGGTTTAGAATATCGCTTTGGAATGGTAGTGGGTGACACGAACCGACTGTAACTTCATTGCGTAGTCTGAAGTCCGTTACCACTCTCGATCTCTTCTCCTCTTTTGGGCCCGCCTGCTTGGGTATTATTAATGTGTTGGAACTATACGGCGCCGTGGAGGATTCGATTATGCCCTGGTCCGCTAATTTTGTCAACTCCTTATTCATCTGTTCCATTAAAGCGATCGGGTACCTGATTCTTTTTGCTACGGTTGGTTTGACTGTCGTTGTAGGTATCTTGTGTTTTAAGACGCTAGTTGCTCTCAAAGGCTCTCCGTCGAGCCCACACCCCCATAAGTTGAATTCGATTAGTTCGCGCACGTTTTATAGTTCTTTGCTGCAGCCTGACGTGTGTGCTGATATTAATATCTTCTCAATTCTTTCTTCTTTAATGGTTACAACAAATTTATTTTTGTTTTTATTTACTTTTTAATTTTAACTTTCTTTTTTATTAGTATTACTTGTCCTAAAAATTCTTAGCATTGCTTCTTGCTGGTCTTTTCCGTCGTCCCCATCGATTCTGTATAGCTCTGTCCCGCAAATTGTCTCACACTCCAACAAGTCCACTTGAGGTACAATTATTTTTATCGGTCTATCCGTAACATTTATGCATTCGGCGTACACTTTACCGTTGTCGTTGTTTGCAATAATGGTGCCGTATAATATGCCTTCCTTTGATTCTTGCAGAGGCAATAACCCATCCAGTTTGTATATTTGTACATTCTTCTTTCACGCACGCAAAAATTATGTCTCAACTTTGCGAGAATTTTGAAGGTTTCTGGTTCCTTTAAAGGTATCTAAGTGCCGTTTAATATTATAATATTTTTCTTGGCGCATATGTGGCTATCATGTTTTTTTAATAAGACCCTTCCGATCAGTCCTTCCACTTATATCGAGAAGTCGTCGGGGATTACATGTAGAGTGCAAATCATCCCGTTTAGGGGTACCTTTACTGTTCCTGACGTGCACTGCGTCCGTGTGTCACACCGGTTATGAGCACTCGCTCGTTAAAATTATTATATAAGACCTTCTTTAGGCTACTCGTTTTTATAATAGATATTTCGGCACTCGTATCTGCGTAAAATGTCGTGCCTGCGTTTAGTAACTGTAGCCTGTCTAGGCATACTGAACGTGGTGTGTGTCCTGTACTTGATATATTTATTTCTACTTCCTCAAGTGATTTTTCAACGCTTTTGTTCGTTGTGTCATCTTATATTGCGGGGCTTTGGGTTGATGGTAAAATTTCGGCAAAATCGTAATTATCATCATTTTGTGCGCCCGCAGTTGGCTGGATTTTATGAAGTTGCACCAGCGGTTTATTTTGTGGATTGCGCGTATTATATACTGGCCACATCATTTTTTGTTGTGATTTTTCGCTCGCATCTACTTTATTCGTAAGGTGTAGCTCACTGTATAGTCTTTCGGATGATTCCCGTTCGCTGCACTTCGACTTTACTTCTATTGCGGGCGCACTACTTATATCTTTGCCTACTGCCGAGTCACGCTCGACGCCTGGGGATTGCGACGACCATCTTGGGAGTTTGAATTCTCCGTATGTGTGTCATACGTTTCATCGTTAGGTGAGTCAGACATGTTATGCAGTGGCCCTCCGTTTTTATAACTAGGGTTCCTACTATCATAATTTCCTTTATCATTATTGTAATTCTTATTGTTGTATCGATTATCTTGCTGTTCGTAGCTTCGCCCATTTCCCTCGTTCCTATTGTAACCGTAGCGGGTGCTATAATTCTTTTTTTCGTAGTCGTCGTTAGGGTTATTCCAGTTTTGCAGATATGTATTATAGCTTCTATGGTTATTATTTCGCAAATTGTTAAAATTACCTACTCTCTGGTGATTCTGATTGTACCGGTAGTTTTCTCGCATTTCAATGCGATTTATTTTTCCCCTTTTGGCGTCTCTTACTAACGTGCGACATTCGTTTGTGTTGTGATTTCTGTGCTAACAATACGCACAATTTTTGTCATTCGAGTCGGTTGAGAATTTTCAGTACCTTGAGTATTTTTATTTTCTATATTCACTATCGGTCGCGTTAGAAGATTGTCGTATACGTCTCCGTATAGGTTTGAATCGTAGTTATCGTTTGTACTCTGTTCCGGTGAATGCGTTATTTTTATCTGGTTATAATTACCTGGTAATATTTTTTCGTCTTGTAGTCTTACTTAGGTTAAGCCTATGTAGGCATTTCGTCCTCCTGGAGTAGTGTAGCGTAGGGCAATTTCGCTTTCTGCACTTAGCACCACTACTACTGCTTCCTTCAATGTTCTGGCACTAAGGCATGTTACATTGCAGTTATATGGGGCCCGTAGTCTGTAGCAAAATTGTTTTATCACTTCTTTTTCGGCACTGTCTTTTAGTGCAAACTTTTGTGTCGGATAATAAGTTGGGTTCGAGTCATAAAGTGTTATTATCCTACTATGTAGTGCTTGAACGCAATCGCAGTAGGATCCCACATGTTCTCCTCTTTGCTGTGTGATCGTTTTTAATTGTATTAAAAGTGTTGTGGCATTACTGATGCTCGTGCACCTGTTTTTTAATTCCTTTAAAAATCCTTGATCGACGCAAATTGTGCTAGACGCGGTAAAAAACTCGGCTGCTCTCCCTTGTAGCCTGTTAGCTAATGTTCCAATTAAAAATTTCTCATAGAGTGGCCCTACTGTCTAGGCTACAGTCCTCGTCATTTGTTCGAAAATAGGGAGTTTGACTGGGTCGCCGTCGAATATTGGCACATTGCTGGCTAAGTGTCCTAATGTAGATAAAGCGGTCTGTTAAGAGCGCGTCTGTGCTTGATTTATTATATCATGCGTAGATAGAATAGATCAATTTTGTGTATCTGCCTGGTCATTATCCGTCCGATTTGAGTTTAATGTATCGACGATTTGATGTTGCGTCATCAAATTATTTGATTATAGTGGTTCCTACTTTGACTAGTATTGTTACTCGGTCTAGCGTTTTCTTCTGTCTGATTTTAGGCGTAAGTGTTCCATTGATCTCGTGCGTCTGCAAGCACTGTGTTCGCTTCTATGCTATCGATCGTTTGATCGTATCCCGGTTGGACGGCCGTATTAGTTCTTCTAGGAAGTGTTCCGCTCGTTACGGGGTGTGTCGTAAAATGCACGCTTTGCTGTGGGATGTCCTGACCCGTTTGACTGCGCTTTATTCTTTTTCTTGCTGTATTGGGGGTTAACTTTTTTATCATTTTCATGATAAACATTTTGTTTTTTGCCATTCCTCCCATGATTCTGGGTCATGTTCTAATGTTATTTTAATGATTTTGTGCTCTGTATTGTCCGTCGAAACTTGTTGTATGTTAGTACCGTCGACGTGTTGTGGATGGTCTGTTCCCTACACCTTGTTGATTTCTGTTTCGTGTGTCATTTTATTTTATTTTTCTCTACTTCGTGCTTTGTAAGTGTTCGACGGCTGTAAAGGATTTGGGATTATGTTTCACGGCTTTTCGCTTATCACCTTATCTTGACTGCTTCGTGTTATTTACCGGGCGTTCTGTTACTAAGAATTACGGCTTGCCTGCGATGGTTTCAAGCTTTCTTTTTAGAGTACATTATTTTTCTTACCTTGTTTTTTTTCTCTGTGAGGTTGAATTCTGCTCTTTGTGCTATCTCGACCGCTTGTAGTCAGTATTTATTAAGTATGGTTAGATCGAGTTCTTTTTCGTGTTTTTTTTTTAGCTATAATTTCCCTTTTGTACCGGCTCAGATGCCTGTAAGGGTTTTGGAGTGTCCCGGATGTATATATTAAATAATGTTGGCTCAAGTTCGCTTATGAAAAGCCGGGGGTTTTCTGTTTGCCGTTTCCAAGCGGGCGAATGGGAAATTTTTTTTTTGTACGGTACTGAGAGTGAATGTTGCTTTGTTCTCTTTTTTTTTCGTCGTGTCAGATGGTGACGGAATTCACTGAGTTATTCTACTTTACGCCCCGTATATAAAGTCTGATTTTATGGGTTTGACAATCATGCAATCATTTTTGTTCGAATTTGGATTGTGTTCTTCTCTTTTTTTTTTCGATTAAGCACGTTATTATTACTAATATTATTTGTATACTATTTTATTTCCTTAAAGTATAAATATAATTATACATTAAAACTTGTATAATTTTAAGTGGTCGCTAAATTATAAATAAATATCCTGACTGTTGCGGGAACGAAGTTCTGTTCTGCATGCTGAAAAAAAATTTTTCCAACGCGATTGGGTAGGTATAGTTTTAATTAGTAGCATTTACTCACGGGCGTCACTTCTAATACAGTGACAGATGAGCGGGAAAAAAAAAGGTGTTAGTGTATATTGTTATCGTATTTTTTTTCGTAGTTAAAGAAGTTTTTCCGTTGTAATAATTTACGTTAGTTTTCCCGTCCTATTATATCGTCATAAAATTTTAGCATGCATATATTTCGTTATTACGTACTAATATTCATCATTTTGTGTAATTATGCTATTTATGTGGGAAAAAAATATAATAAAGTGCCTCTTCCTTTAATTTTCCCAGGGGTCGTGAAATTTATATCTGTATGTATATTAAAGGTTTCTGTATTTTTATGTACTTACCATGTAGTAGCTATCCAAATGGCTACTTGGGCTGCACTGGACCGCATTTTTTCTTCCTGTTGAACTGGATATCGATCTCATTAAGCTTCTCCTTTTTCTCTCGTAATAGGCGTTGTAGTCCGAACTCTGATGTGCTGTTTGGCTCCGTTGTCTTGGAAGTCTCTCGCTGGCTTGGCTTTGCGCTGTCCCTTTTTTCTTTACTTCTCTGACCTTAATTATTTGGTCACTTGTTTAAAAATAAATTTTTTTTTGTCCTAACACTCACTTTTTGTCTCGCGGTGCAACGCTGTGTGCGCTTTTCAACCGATACCGCTTTTGACACCAAAAATTTTCCTGTTACGTGGGTTTGTTGTCGGTTGGGTGATCGCAAAATAAGTACACAGTGAGGACTATTAACTTCTTCTTATTATTCTTTATGACCGAGGGAAGAGCCAAGGGTAGCGTGATAATCTGGAGGCACGTCTGCAAGTCTCGAGAGTCCCGAATCTTCTCCTTCTCCTCCACTCTCTGACCCGACTCAAGAGTTCCGCTTCTCCTCTCTCTTGGTCATATCGTCGCTATCTGAGGTGGTGGGACGCGTCCGTATTGGTATGCTATGTATAGCGTACGCCACACCAGATTTTGAAGCTACTTATTATTGCTCCATAGTATTCAATGATATCAAATTTAGAAGATATTTAAAAATTTTTACAAAAAAACATGAGATACAATTACAAACACGTAGCTTAAAGTTCTGGTGCAAGTAGACCACAAAATTTAATCAGTTACATCTCATGACTTCTCCAACTAAATTTTTACACATATTGTTGAATTATCGCGAAGTCCAAAAATCGACTGTATTCTACAATTAACTTTTTACAATAAAGGAAAGAAACGGTATTTCCGTATAAGTTTGTCTCGTAGTCATCGTTTTCACCCCATTCCGGTGAATTCGTTATTTTTATCTGGTTATAATTACCTTGTAATATTTTTTCGTCTTGTAGTCATACTTGGGTTACGCCTATGCAGGCATTTCATCCTCTCGGAGCAGTGTATCGTAGGGCAATTTCGCTTTCTATATTTAACACCACTACTACTGCTTCGTTAAATGTTCTAAGACTAAGGCATGTTACATTGTAGTTATATGGGGCCCGTAGTCCGTAGCAAATTTGTTTTATCGCTTCTTTTTCGGCGCTGTCTGTTAGTGCAAATTTCTGTGTAGGAGAATAACGTAAAGTACCCAGTACTTGGACACTTTTGTACATGAAAATATTCATGTACGAAATTCTAAAAAATAACCTAAATAAGGGTTAAAAAAACGTTTCATGTATTAATCTCTATTGTTTTCTGTTGATTACAAAAAAAAATTCCGAGTTATTAAGTCAATAAATAAGAAAAAACTAAATTCCAAAGTGTTCAGGATTGAACTTGAAGTGGACTGTATGATTTTGAGCTGTTCCAGAGCTGGGTAGGAGTAAGGGAGGCGAGCACAGAGACCGCGAATAAATAGGCACTTAAACTCGTCATTATAGTATATTTTTCGAATGTTAGCAGAGACAGCAGCCTATGAACTGTCGGGCTCTAGCGTGGTAGGCGGACTGACTCACGAGCGCGCACATCGAACCGTCGCGGTCGGCAGTGCACGGAAACGGCGACTATATGTATAACACACACGCACGCATAACAACTCGTACATCAGCGAACGGCATCCGTCCATACATTCCCACATA
>JAPYYV010005582.1:0-15235 GCA_030522625.1 Copidosoma aretas | reverse complement strand
GCAAATCAGACAACGGGATCGTTTTCAGCATGCCAAAATCTACAGAAAACCATATCGAAAGCGTGAAATTTGAAAAAACTTTTTTTGTAATACTGAAAATAGAAACTTCTTGGCGCGAGATCGACGATTTTTATTAACACATGATATCATCGTTGCACCTCGTTTTATTCTTCAATGTTTGTATGATTATCGTAAAGGACATATAATAGAATTATTGTATTAAATAGATTTAATAACAATTGAATAAGATAAGAATTATATCTGTGTTTCTTACAGTCGAAAACAATCACTTTCCCATGTTATTAAACGTCATTTTGTGTCCACCATTTTGAATTTTCATAGCATAACTTTATGTGCTCGTAATATGTTACTTTATTAACATCAATTACATGAATTTTATTGATTTAAATTATTAAAAAACGAGGTGCAACGATGATATCATGTTTTAATAAAAATCGTCGATTTCGCGCCAAGAAGTTTTTCTTTACAGTATCACAAAAAAATTTTTTTTTAATTTCACGCTTTTGATATGGTTTTCTGTAGATTTTGGCATGCTGGAAACGATCCTGTTGTTCGATTTGCCCTATCATTCCATAGTTTTAAGATATTTAGCGCACAAAAGTGCAAAAAACACGCTTTTTGGCACTTTTAGGTTAGGATTGCTCAAAATCCTGACGTGATAGGGCAATTTGGCCAACTGATTCAGATTCAGCACGAAAATATACTTAGGATATGACTATTGGACTGAAAAGAAAAAGACCTCGCAGGCCTGTGTAATTAAATACATAATAAAATAATATGATCTTTGAGTGACCTTAGGGGACAAAGTCAAGATATAGTTTAATATTGCTGCCTGATGTTCCTCATGAAACTTAAAAGGACTTGTTAAAAATGTTTTTAAACAGAAGCACTCTAGAAAGGATACATAAATGCGTAAATTGGAGATAAATGTTCCTTAAAATGACTACTTCATGTCATTAAAAAAATTGATGTCCTTCATAGGGAGATAAATTGATGCGTATCTTGAAATAATTTGTCCTTTAAGTTGTTATTGAAACTCATTTAAAAAAGATTTGTCAAATACAAATTTTGACGTAGATCTTTGCGCTCTATCTTAATCCGCGATAAAAATGGGAGTTATCGTATAGAAAAAAAAAAATTACCTTTAAATGAACATTTTTATATTCATATTAACACAATTTTGCGACGTGACGCCATATTGGATTATTAAAAAACTATTCGGCTCTGTTCCGTAAATATAAATTATAAGTAAATAAAACACGTCATAAGGCTATCTCTGCATGACAATATATCTTTTGTCTAGATTGTACTCTACTTTAACGGATTTTTGTTAATATTTGAACGTTTACGACGCCATATTAGATCCGCCATTTTTCAAAAATCATTTCTGACTACGCAATCAAGATCGATCACGCTAATAGTGAGATCTAATGCAAATTTTTTAAAAAATGGTGGCTTTTTCAGTGATTTAAAGCTTTTAATTATTGGAAAAACACGATTTCTGACCCTCACGATGCGATATTGGATACATCGAAAGTTATATCGCTTTATGTAGTCTTCATTGGTTATTGCCGAATCAAAAAAGAATTTTCAGGGAAATTCTTTATGATGAAATATTTTTTTCTAATTAACATATTCTATTTAAATTGCTTTATGGTAATATTTACATGTTACCGCCACCATTTTAGATAAGCCACTATAAATTTTAGAAAAGGCCCAACAGATCTTGTAATTACTAATTAATACCAATTTTTCATGCCCTGGTACGTTTTTTTTGGTTGCTCTTAATTTTGGCCCTAAGGGTGGCACAGTTGACGAGGAACGTCACATATACATACATACATACATATATATATATATATATATATGTATAAATATATATATATATAACACCTAAATCCGATGTTTTCTGCAGCTGTTACTTAAAACTCAATAGTAAAGGGGATCATTCTATCATAATAAGGTATATTACATGTAAGAAAAAAATATTTTATAAAATTTCCTATATCGCTTGTGTATAGTGTCAGTTTTCAGAAAATTTTTTGTAAAAATGACTTTGTCATCAGCTTTTTATCCGATTACAAATATGTAAAGTCTGTTTTATCCCTACAACGATTCCAGATAGGGATACTATAGAAAATTTTTAGATAATTAACTACAAAAAAGTAAGGTGTAATTATTTATAGGGAGGTTTATAGGTATTAAAAGCATTTTGATATGTTTTTATTAACAATACTATTTAACTTCTTGCACAATGAATATTTTATGCCAGCTTGTCGGAAACGAAACATTTCCGTCTGCTGCACGAACGGAAATATTCAATCCCATGTCTGCCATTCTTGGCTTTGCCTCAGATGCCGATATACATACGATTAAGGACATTTTTTACTTTCCCACCCTAGGTGCGCAATGTAATATTATCTGAAGATGGCCAGGGTCACCCGATGGGAAATTTTTTGAGGAATATATAATTTTTTTTAAACTAGAGATCGGATATAAAACCGATGACAAAGTCATTTTTTACAAGAATTTCTTCAAAAACTCCAACTATACGTATATGCAATGTAGGAAATCGAAGAAAATCCTTTTTTTCTCACTAATAAAGTACCTTCTCTTCTCTACATCGATCTGCTTCATTATTAAGTTTTAAATTACAGCTCCATTAATATTTAAAGTTTAGCTATATATATATATATATATATATCACCTAAATCCGATGTTTTCTGCAGCTGTTATTTGAAACTTAATAGTAAAGGGGATCATTCTATCATAATAAGGTATATTACATGTAAGAAAATAATATTTTATAAAATTTTCTATATCGCATGCGTATAGTGTCAGTTTTCAGAAACTTCCTTGTAAAAATGACTTTGTCATCAGCCTTTCATCTGATCACAAATTTTTAAAGTCTGTTTTATCCCTACAACGATTCCAGATAGGGATACTATAAAAAATTTTTAGATAATTAACTACAATAAAGTAAGGTGTAATTATTTATAGAGAGGTTTATAGGTATTAAAAGCATTCTGATATGTTTTAATTAACAATACTATTAAACTTCTTGCATAATGAATATTTCATGCCAGCTTGTCGGGAACGGAACATTTCCGTCTGCTGCACAAACGGAAATATTTAATCCCATGTTTGCCATTCTTGGCTTTGCCTCAGATGCCGATGTACATACGATCAAGGGCATTTTTTACTTTCCCACCCTAGGTGCGCAATGTATTATTATCTGAAAATGGCCAAAGTGACCCAATGGGAAATTTTTTGTGGAATAAATAATCTTTTTTTTATTTGAGATGGGATAAAATACCGATGATAAAGTCATTTTTTAGAAGTATGTCTTCAAAAACTTCAATAATACGTATATGCAATGTAGAAAATCAAAGAAAATACTTTTTTTCTCACTGATAAAGTACCTTCTCTTCTATACATCGATCTGCTTTATTATTAAATTTTAAATTACAGCTCCGTTAATATTTAAAGTTTAGCTCTATATATATATATATATATAGATATATATATCTATATATATATTGTAAAACCTTCTTTAGGTGTTTCTGGCAATTTTATACGTCTAAAAAGCTATTTTCGGCTATATGAAGTAAAAAAGTTAGATCTAATGTTCCTTCTTGAAGTTTTATAAAAATTGAGTGATATTCTCTGTACTGTCCGACTGATTCCAATGATTAAGGTCTTACAAAATTTGATTTAATATCCCTATATTAGCTGGGAAAAATATTTAGAAGCTTAATATCATATTAAGGTTGATATGATGATTCTAGTATGTTTAAAAATCGGTTTTTTGGTTATTTAAGGGGTAAAAGAGTTCCAATTCGATTATTTGATAATTATATCACATGTAGCATCAGGCCTGCTTTATTTAACATTTTTAATTGTTTTTCTACGTTATGTCGTTTCTATTTTAGTGAATTATTCTTAGATTTTTATTGGAAATCAGTTATATTGCGGAATTTTATCGATATATTGTAACCATGCAGAACGTAAATTGTAATTATATATGATTATTGGGGTTAAAAAAGGAAATTTAGTTAATTTTTATAATGTTTTAATGGTTTAAAAACGGTATTCGGCTTTCTTACGGTAAAATTTTTTAATTTGTCTTCCTGCATAGTTATATTTCATATAAAATTAATACATCTATCTATTTTAATTCAAATCATTTTGCTTGGATAGTTTATCCATTTTCCATTTAAAAAAAACTAAGATTTTTGTATAATATGTGTCATACATTGGGATTCTACTGACAGATTTTAATTACTCATAGTTCAAATCTAAACTTTCTTATGCTTACAGCGGTCAAACAATGATTCTATCGTTGTGTACCTTATTTAGGTCTTCAAAACAATTTTATAAATGTGTTAAAAGAATATTCTTTATATATCTTGATTAAAAATATTACATTCCAATCTGATAGATAATTGAATTTTGGGAAGCAAATAAAAATATTTTTATTTATTTTTCATACTTTCGATATACTATTTTTTTATTTTTAGTATTATCGAGGTGTTACGCTTTTTTCTTTTAAATTATTACTTAAATCATTTATGATAATATTTTTTATTTAAAATAAGCAGAAAAACGTATTTTGAGGAAGCTTGTCATTAATTTATTGACAGCGGTATTTTTATTGAATTGACATTACATTTTATCACACATTTTCTTAATAAAAGCCACTAATCAGAATAAGTATGTGTTTGGGAATGTATCTTGCTTTTGTGTGGCTTAATTAAACGATAGGTTCGATTTGTCATTTGAAATCGTTGTATTTATATTTTACATCTTCATCTTCTTTTTGCTGTAAAAAGGAAAAATTGATAGTTTCGTCAAAAATACTGTAAAAGTATGTTTAAAAGGGGCAACACTTCATTCATGATAACCCATAAGTATCACTTCTCGTCAAATTATTTGAATTAATGGGGTACTGTAACATAAATACTACATTACATAGTAATCTACGGTTTTGATGCTGATTGTTGATAAATTTTCACTAATACTATGTAAATTGTTCACTTTCATGTTTTTTTTATTATGTTTCTGTTTATTACTCTAATCCATGTTTGTAATAGAAGTGCCAGATGATGCACTATAAGCATTTTAAAATATGCTCTAGGCGTTTCGTTGGTCTGTTGTGGCATTTGCTATCGTATAATATTCATATTGAAAGTGTCTAATAAGGTCAATTAGCTCGACGGTGCATCGAACGTGTGTAAGAATATGATTAATGTGGCACTCCTCAAAGTCTTGTTTCGTTGTTTTTATGTCATTTTTAATCATGCAATTGATGCTAAAGGGAGCTAGATAATTCTCGTAAAAAAAAAAATTTTAATACATTTTTTTTTCTTGATTGCTTTTGACTACATCACCCTAAACGGTCTCTGGAATTGAATTTGTTATTGGTAATGAAACATAAGACTACTGACTTTTTGCAGGTATAATTTATCTTAAATTATTGACTAGTTACACCCATAGCGATAGCTGCATCATATCAAAATTAATACTTATTTATGTACATGATTTTAAATTATCAAATAATTTAGCTCTCTTAACATCATTTGGAATTGATTGAAAATAAGATTACTCACGGTCTTAAGAAATAACTTTGCATAATCTGCCTATTAGCATAATTTTTCTTACGTTTTTTCTATTTTCTCAAACCTTAAGTTGGTTATGCAATTGCTAGTGTAATTAAAACCAATTAGTAGTGTACTTTATTTTACTATTAAACTAACTATTCGGTTTTTTATGTTATATATTTATTATCGTTCGTGTGATTAGACGTGATCAGTGATCTGTTAGGGGCGAAGTTTAGGAAAACCAAAATAAATACACTGGAGTATTTGAGTTTTCCAGAGCCCTACAGAGGTCCGTATGAATGAACACAGAAGAAATAAAAATCTCGAATCCGTTGGTTATGCACATCAAAAGACACACAATCATGAGTTCGATTGGGAAAACGTAATGATTCTTGATACAGAATCTAATTATCATGAAAGAGTCATATCTAAAATGATTTACATAAAGTTAGACACACATAACATTAATAAGAAAGAGGATATACTTTTATTAAATAAAGTATACTGGCCTCCGTTGCGAAATTTGAAAGTCCCTAATCAAGTTCAACGTACCTGACAACCTTTTTTATCGCTCGAACTGTGACAAATGAGTCGACATACTCATGCTTTCTTATTGTTAATCACTCGTGTATCTGTATAGGTAAACAATACATTTACAGTTGCTTGTTGTACATTATGTGTAGCCGACAAAAAATCTCTAAAGTGTGTATATTATTCATCTTGTAGCCTGATGAGGCTAGTACAAATGACCAGCAAAACGTTTCTGAAATAAATAAAAACAGAAAAACCTAAATACTCTAGAGTATTCATTTTTGTTTTCGTTAACTTCGCCGCTAACGGATCACTGATCACGTCTAATTACAGAATTTATCTGAGGGCGCTGATAACTCAAATTATCATTGTTATTCTTTGTGTTCAAGATGCATTGCTCAGTTGACTACAATATGACTTTTACCATACATTGAAAACTTTTGTAATTTCCAAAGAGTTTTAATTCGACTGGAGTATCTACCATTTACAAAATGAAATTTCGTCTGAAATTACTTTATCAATATACTTGATTTTTTTTCATTTGATTAGTGCCATATAGCTTAATTTATTGATATCGTCTTAAAATACTGTAAATTTTGTTCGTAAACAAAATATTTAACAATAATATTGCACTTATATTACGATTATGAAAATTGTAGGTTAGGTACCATTCTGTTCATATTCTGTTCACTTATTATCTAAAAGAAATAAAGTTAAAAAAGGTTAGGCACTGATATAAACTGTACACATTTACATTAAATATGAATTTGGCTATCACTACCGCACTACCATTGTCAATGGGGGAGTATTTAGATATTTAGCATATTGGTTTATATCTTTTAATTCCTGCACACAGATGCACAAATCTTATTCAAGACCTCTCTTGGTAATATTGAATTGTTGAGTGAAATCAATGCTTAAACATCAGAAACCAACAGAACCATCAAATAAATATTGATTGACACGTTTCATAATTACGTTCTAGGAATTATTATCGGTCTATTAAGAAAAATCTTAAAAAACAGTGAGGAAGATAACATAGAAGAAATCACAGTATGCATGATTCAGATAAAAAAATTAACAATTACGGACATGAATAAAGAGGTACTAAGAGATACGCCACATAGATGGAGAGAACTTGAACCATACAAATGTTTAAATACAATAGTTAAGGTGATTGACGGCCTCAGAAGTTTTTTAAAAACAGCCATTTCACTGAGATAAACAGGATAACGAATAGAGAAATGTTATTTTTAAATCGTTGGCACGACAAAATATTTAATAGATTGCATATATTTTATGAATAAATTATTCAATTGACTTTAAATTTAATTCAATATTAAAGAATAAGTATTTAAATAGTTATTGAAAAAAATTTGTAAGAACATAGATAAAAAAGATTATCCTACAGAATATAGAAATAAAGACAGACAATTGTAGAAACATCAATTTTAAATTATAAATAGTTAGTACTAAGACAAGAGCATAGTCAATACGATAAAGAGATTATAATTCTGCTGGATATAAGTATCATTTAGTTCAAAAGAAAGCAACGTGCAATTATGATATACTAATTATATCGCTAAAGTATGCTGTATACAACTAAAACGGATTAGTTATTAGTAGTTATGATTTATTATCATTGTAGTTCTATGAATTTACAAAGAAAATCGTAAGACTGCAGATGATAGGCTGCAATGTATGCAAGTATAAAGCCTTTAAAAAGAGTAGGTAACAAAAATCATGATTAGATTCTTGGGGGTTAGCGTAGATGGTGCGCAGAAAAGCTGAGCTCGAGCAGTAAATATTAAGATATATGTACACGGAGATATTCGGTAATTAAAAAAGACAGTGCATTGCTGCTGACAAAGACTGCCTGCATAGTGTGAGGGCTAATCAACGTGCGCAGGCAGCTAAAAAACAAATGCAAGTCGCACACGTTGTTGAGAGCTGCAGTCGCATGCCGTTTTTTCCTACGAGCCATCGGTTTTTCAGCTTCGCTACGGACATACTGATACTTACTTATCTGCATGTACATAAATATTCATATTTTTTATGGCCATGCACATGACTCATATATATTTATACATGTATATGAATAAACACATATGTACAATAAATATACATGACTTATGTACATGGCCATGAAAAATATGAATATTTATGTACATACGAATAAGAAAGTATCAGTATGCCCGTAGCAAAGCTGAAAAACTGATGGCTTGCAGGAGAAAACGGCGTGCCGCTGAAGCTCAAAACAATGTGCGCAGCTCACAACGGTTTTCTCGCTGCGTGCGCACGTTGATTAGCCCTCCTCTTCTACTATGCAGGCTGTTTTCGTCAGCAGCAGTGCATGTTCACAGTCTTTTTCCGTTACCAAATCTCTTCGAGTACCGCTAACACTAATAGCATCGATGATTTAGACAATTTGCAAGTGTCGCCATAACTTTCTCCACCCCTGAATTCGGATACGCTACCTACTCTTATTATTGTTTCACACGGCATTATTTTTATTATTGTTATTATTATTCTTATTATTATCATCATCATTATTATTATTATAGAGTTGTATTAGAAATTCGAAAATTTATTGCCCGGTGAACTATTTTTCGCCATTTATCCCCATCTTTGGCTTCATCTGGCCGCGACCTATCATTTTACTTATCCATTTCTGCAACTTATCAATTCTTAACATTTTATCTTTCTATTTAAGTTGTGATCCGCCAAGTGGTCTAGTTCCTTTTGCTTTCCCGATCATTATTGTACACGTGGCTCTTTGCATTTCTATTCTAGCAACGTGTCCAGCCCATCGCAGTCTATGTGCTTTTATTACCCGGATTATGCTTGGAACCCCGTATAATTCCTCGACCTTCACAGTATGCAATATCCTTCATTCTCCGTTGATGTCGTCCCTTTTTGCCCCATAACATTTTCTGAGTACTTTTCTCTCTAATACTTCAAATTTTTTTCTTTGTTTTTTGTGTTTCTATGTTTTGCATCCGTACAGCAGGATCGACATTCCCATCGTTTTATAGATACATTTTTTAAAGAATTTTTGACATATGTCGTAATCTTAACATTTTGCTAGTCCCAAAATAACAATAGTTCAGTGATCGTAGTCCTAGTTAAATCTTGTCCCAGAAATCATTACTAATAATAACCCTGGGATACTGAAACTTTGAACCTTTCTAGAACGATTTTCCCCCAACTCTTAACGTGGTTACACTTGGATAATTTGTTCTCCTGTTGATTATGTACTAAGTCATTTCTTTGTTTATTTCGAGTTCTACCTCGAACACTCTTTTGATTAGTTTTTCTCTGTTCTGTATTATAATTTCTTTGCTGTTGCCCAGCATACTTAAATCGTCCACGTATACCAGGATTTAAGTAGCCCCGTTTCGAGTTATTCTACCTTCATCTTCCTAAACATGTTGATTCACGTATTCTCGAACTCAATTGAAATGTAACGAACATAGTGCGTCCCTTGTTTAGAACCCTCGTCTATGTTTTTATCGTGAATCCTCTCTCTACTCTCTTGCATGAAATCGCGTATCAGAGCTACTAATTTTTTTAGAACCCCAAAAGAGATCAGGAGATAATAAATTTTGATTTAATAATTGAGTCGTGTGCTTTTTAAAGTATATAAACAGTTGCCTGAATTACTTGCCAAACTCCAATCGTCTTTATATTATTTATCTGATTGTTAATATTTGGTCAAGCGTTAATCTGTTACGTCTGAACCCATATTGATAGTCGCATATGCTATTTTCTGTAAAGAGGGTTGATCTATCTAGAAAAACACATAATAAAACTTTAAAGCTGGTCAAAAGTAATGCGATACACATGTAGTTATTACAAATGGACCTGTTACCTTTGTTAAAAATCGAAATTATGACTGATTCGGTCCATTTTCAGGCATTTGTTGCCTTCTCTAAATTGGTTTAATTAGGCTGTGTATCTACATACTCAACCGTTTTCCTGCGCCTTTGATCAGCTTTTTACGTATGCTGGCTACCCCCATCGCTTTGTGGTTTTTAAGTTTACAGATTGCTTGCTCTCCTTCTCCAAGTCTAATTCACCTCTATTTCTGCGGTAAGAATATTTTAAGGCCCACTATTCTCGTAACTTGCGTGTACATTGAGTAATCAATCAAGATAGCTTTTTTATCTTGTAAATGCTTCCCTGTCATCCACAATTATATTACGATTTTCGTCTTAAATAAAAACATTTTGATTTGAATACCTTTCAGGGATGCACTAGTTCCTTGCACTAGTTCCTTGGTACATTTTTCGGGCATTGTTTTTTTTCGTAATTTTACGTTATGGTAACAATTTAATTTTTGATCATTCACACTTCTTTTTCCTTACAACCCTGCTTGCTGCTGTTCTACAATTCCTATAGTATCTTAGAGCTCATTTATTCTTACTGTCCAGATATACTATTCTAGCCTTTCTGCGGACCTCTATTAACTTCCTACACTCGTCGTCGAACCACGGCTTGTCTTATTTTAGAGGTTCGGGTCCCACTCTCCTGTTTTTCGCCTCTTTGATCGCATTTTTCATATTTATCTACGTTTCATCGCGGTCGAGTTTCTTATTTAACGTTTCCGGCACCCGATTATCCATGCAGTTATTATTTTCTTGTCAGTACTCTATATGTTTGTTATAGTATTTTAGTTTTTTTAGTGAACATTTTTTTCAGATTTAGTTGAATGATGCTTTCCAACTATCGTTAGACGTGTCCTAACCTTAGCTATTACTGAGAAATAGTATGGATCGCAGTCAGCTCTCCTACATCACCTGACATCAAAAACGTTGGAGCTGTGTCTCTTATCAGTTAATACATGATCGATATGACACTTAGTCACGCCATCTGGGGACGTCCACGTTGCTTTGTTGGTATCTGTATGTTTAAATTAAGTGCTTCGAACAACGAGGTTTTTCGATACTGCCAACTCGATAATTCTAGTACCATTATTATTACTTAGCTCGTGAATGCTCTCTTTTCCGATGTTTGTTCTAAAAATACCGTCCAGGCCAATTTTTGCGTTAAGATGCCTTAGTATAATTTTGATATCAAATGATAACGTTGTATATTCTGACTAACTCCCTGAATAACTTTCTTCAACATCATTGTCCTTTTCTTTTGCCATGCAGGAGTATAAATTAACCCACTTTTATTTGCCCTTTCTCCGGTAGCCTAACCTCTTGAATAGCCACGATGTCAATGTCGAATCTATTAAAGGTTTCCCTAAGTTCTTTGATTGCTTATGTTCTAAGGAGTGTCCTAACATTCCACATCGCAAATTTGTAATAATTTTCCCGGTTTCTGTTGAATAATTGCTTATTAGTGGCATTTCGATGTCTTTTCTGGCTTTGAGTTTGGGTTTTGTTTTGGTTTAGGGGCTGGTTCTCTATAAGTAATAAGTTTATCGTATACAAGAGACCCTGCTTTGGTCCCAGGGGGGTCCACCGTACTAGGAGTGCTGCCTGTGTACCTTCTTAGTCCCTACGTGCATGGGTTCTTGTGGCCTACACCAAGAACTATCATTTGATATTCCGCTGCCACTGAATCGGTCTCTCTTCCATGTTTCTAGTGACCCCAACAAGGTGACGAGTTCTTTGTCAGCTACGATATTGTGAGGTCCCGTGTCTAAGTTATGCCACACATCCATTTTAGTTATTGTCTTTGAGCCCAGGTTTTCTAACACAGCTAAATACAAAAAATAGACTCATTTGTTTCTTTGCAGTAGGAATTTGGAATGTAGAATGGTAAGGAAAGGAAGCAACGTAAAAAAATAGAAAGGTAAAGAGGTAAAACGTAAAAAGATGAGCAAGTTAAAAATAATAAGAAATAATAAAAGATACTTGTACACTTTTCTTGATGCTCTGTGCTTATTATCCTAAAACAGGATGAGGTTATTACTTCCATGCCTGCTATTGTTGGCTGTGTACGACTGCTTCTTGAATTTAATAATAGTAGCCTCCTGTTAAAGAGGCTTTTTCAAATCTGTAACCCAGGCGACACGCGTTGTGTAGTAGTAACGAGATCTCACCCACATGTTACATACGATATAAACCAAATAAACTTGTAATACTCTAATACCTATCAGGCTAGCAAAAATATTGACCAAATATGTTATCATATAATTACAAAATATGTGATACTAATTATCCTTTTAATAATGCAATGTCATAACTCTTTATTACCTACGTTTGTTTATAGCGGAAGAGTATTAAAGTACACAAATATGCAGTTTTTGAATTCTCAGGGACTGAAAAAGAAAAGAAAATACAAACGTAAGCAAGAACATTATCACATGATGTTAAAAAATATAGTTTAAAATACGAAACACTAATCTAAAATATCAGACTTAAAATAAAGACAATATATATATCAAAAAATAGCAGCAGAGATATATCTTCCAATAATGGTTAAATCTAGTCATAATTTGGAGAATTCACAAGACAGTACCAATAATTTATTATCCGAGAATGAAAAATATTATTTGAAACTCCTGAATAAGTGCCAAGAGAAAGGAAACCACAAAATTGGAAGCACAATGATAGGCCAGATAAAAAGTCAAAATTAATTAATTGCATATTATAAAAGAAACTGTATTACGACAATATCAATAACATAAAAAGTTGATAGCTTTTTTATTAATAATGTAATTTTCAAAGGTACACTCAGTATTCTTTAATAAGTTATATTGTTTTTCTTTTTTTTGTTGAAATCACAGAAAGTGACTAGTTAATTGTCTAATTTTAATTACAGACATTTATAAAATTCTAATAATCTACTAATATCACTTTAGAATTTTATTTTAAATTATTCTACGCGTTAATCGTATACCAGAACAAATAAGTGCGCAAATTCAATAAGATTATCTCTGCGCGTGATAATATGTAGCATACGATAAAATGGTACTGCGCATTCAGATAAAACATTTGCGGCGGCAAGTTATCTACCGCTCGGGTATATAAGCCAGCGGTGTTGCACAGAACGGTTCTTATCTCTTGGAGTCCCAAGGATGCGACTGGTCAGTTTGGCTACCCGTAGACTACCTCGAGTACTCTCTCATTCCCTGCCACTGCCACCGACCATCGTTGAGGCAAGGCGCGCTTTGGCACCGAAACAGGATAGGCTAAGGAACACGGCTAGTCATTTAAGCACCCGCTGTCCAAACCAGATCTAGTGGTGTTGCTGTATCATATGTATAGTTGTCCATAGTTGATAATCGTAGAGAAGAAAACCACTATCAAGCAGAAAGGTGAGAATCAAAGTTAACCAGTTCTTGCTATTGGAATTCTCGATTTCACGCACCGCATAGTGCGAGAACAATGTTATATCCCCCATGTAGTCAGGTAAACAAAATAAAGGATATGTCAGGTAGATAAAATACTCCCAAGAGAGAATTTGCTGAGCTCGAGAGCCCCGCACTGTCTGCTTGACGACCTATTTCATCGAGCTTTTTATGTAGGATCGGTTAAGGGCTTAAAATATCAGTCAAAGAAAAGGCTTCTAAAATTGGTCTGGCTAAAAATGAAATTCAACATGGTGACTTCAAAATTGCGCCCACTAGTTCGAAAAGTGACCAGGTTAAGCAATAAATTGCTCTATAAAATTTTATTTTAGAGTTTTGTAATGTAAGTAAAAGTCTTATAATATTACCTGGTAGTTGTTGTTGAAGGGATCATCAAAATTTTTTCGAAATTCAACATGGCGGGTTCAAAATGGCGCCTATGACATAGAAAGATGACCGATTTTTCCTCCAAAGTGCCCTATACAACGTCATTGGAGTTCTTAAGTTCCACGTATGGTTCCATGAACGATCGCTAATAGTTGAACTTTTAGATTTAATAATACTTTCTTGATTGTTGAAATGGCTGCTTCAAAATGGCGCCCATGACCTAGAAAAATGATCGGTTTTGCCTATAAAGTGCCCTATCTAACGTAATTTGAGTTGTAAAGTTCCACATATAGTGCCACAAACGATTGCTTATAGTTAAACTTTTCGATGTCATTAATATTGTATTATTTAAAATGACGGCTATAAAATGGTGTTTATTACTTCATAAAATGACCAAGTCCTGCATTTAATTGCTCCATATAATTCAATAAAAGTATGTAGGTTCCCAGTGAAGTGCTTCAAATTATAATTGATAATTCAATTTGTAGAGGATATCAAAATTGTTTTTGTATTTAAAATGACGACTTAAAAATGGCACCCAATATCTAGAAAAAATACAAATTTTATGATAAAAACGGCTTTATTAAATTTGATTTATGTTACTTAGTTCCACCTTAAGTACTATCAATGATTGATAATAGTTGTACCTACAGAGTTATATAAACATTATATTTTTAATAAACTAATCACGGATTTTTGAAATTAGAGAATAGAATCGAGCATACAAAGCAGGTATGTTAAAATGTCTCAGGCAGTACAGAGAACAGTTAATATCATAAACACTGTGCAACAGTTTATTATAATTATCTAAATAATTATTTAATTATTCAATTAATTTTGGACTGGTTGACACTTATTCTGATCATATATATTTTTGTAAAAAATGTTTAGCATAGCAAAATATTATCATTTACTGTGCTACCAGAATATCTTTTATTGATAAGTGAGTTATTGGGTGCCGGTATAAATGCGTGGCAACTTTGTATGTTTGGGGCACGCGGAGAACTCGCGAATCTTTTAGTCAAAAATGTAGCAGTTTTTGCATATTGTTGTTTGCTGTAAAGAAATATAGTCATCGTCTCGAATTTTTTCTTGCTCCAAGTGAAAAGAGATATTGCGTTTAGTAATGCTACGGTCGGTTTCCCTTGCAGGTTTGCCCTTGTTGCTTCCTTTTTAAAATCAGCACCTAGACCGTCGCAAGCACCTTTTCCATGCGCAGTAGCATCGAAGTGCCACTCATCCTCAAGATTAAAGTCATCAAAATGATTCATTAAATTGCACATTTGAAATTGATTTTTGCAGTGCTGTTTTGCACCATCAGTTACGTATATAACTTTTTTGGCTTTTGGGACAAACTGCTTAATAATTGGTATTATTGTCTCTTGCATTA
>JAPYYV010005581.1:0-15237 GCA_030522625.1 Copidosoma aretas | reverse complement strand
CCATAATTCTGTATGAGAAAAATCTGTATTATGGCTACTTTTTTATGTCTGATGTTAATGTGCTTATTTATGAAGTCAATTGGATAGTTATTAGCTTGTTAAAAATGTTGCACTTTTTTCAGAATCAATGTATGAAATTTATTGTTAGAAAATAAAATAGCACTATGTATTGATCAATAAACTAAGCTTAGTTTTTGAGAACTCGGAGAGTGTGACAGATAATTTAAATATATGCCAGCATGTGTAGGTTTTTGGTACTAATTAGTTTTTATTACACCTACTTTTTTCCTTGAGACAGTCAAACAAGAAAATTGATAGAATTATCGTAACATCTTTTAAGTGTAAACTTAATATGATTATCAATATCATTGCTAACGTAAAAAAATTCATCAATCCGATCAACTGTAATGCATACCATCCAATCATTAACATTAATCCTAAAAAATTCCTTTTGCACCGGGAAAGTCTTGCTCAACACAAATTATTGAAGGGTGGAAAAATACCAAGAATCTATCCGAATCACCAGGCAAGAAGAAGTAAGAGGACTTTAAAAACTATACGGGACTTGCATTAATAAATGAAAGATGCAAGATATTAGCAATAATAATTGCCGAAAGAGTAAAAGAATAGCTGTCTTTAGAGCAAAAAGAAGAATAGGGGACCATATTTTACTACAAAATAGTTTTATTAAAAATGAACTAATGCAAGGGGGAGCCGTACTCTAGGAGGCAACTCAAGTGCGCTACAAAAAACTCACAGCCCGGGTGTTGTTAACGCAAAAGCTCTGCTCCGGGCACTGACTGCAATCTCTCTCTCCAGCTTCGGGCCACAAACGTTTTGAGTACATCTGCCTTCAAGCACCCTTCTAGTCAGCCTGGATTTCAGCACACCGGCAGAGTCATTTTGAGCTGTAAAAATATATTTAAATTACCTAACTTACAAATACAAATGAAAATAAATAATCCACATATACGGCACGTCGCCCTTAATTGGTCTATGACCAAAAAAATAAAACAAAATTTCCGAACCTCTCACCAACATTTTGTGGAAGTTGCCTTTTTTTATAAATATTTATCATGGCATCAAGACTAGCTTTACGTCAAAACATTTATTTGATTTTAGATGTTGACACTCAAGTTATCGATAACAAATAATCATCAAAATTACAAGTGCTAAAGTTTTTTTTTTATCACGCACGGATTCTAAAATTGAATCACGGGGAAGTGCTAAGTTATGTATCAATGAAGATAAAGTTTTTTGGCAAAAAGTTCAGCTGCCCACTAGAAGACTAGATCATTGCATAGATCAGTTATTCAAATCGTACGATCATTATCAGCTTTTACAAAAAAGTTGTAGTAAGAAAGAAAAAAAACTAAAGAGGAAGAATTCAAATCATCACTATTCAATTTATTTGACATTTCCTACGTTAATGTTGCACAAATGGTCAGTAAAGATGCCAATAATTTTTTTATTAATCAGAGAAAAGATGGTAAAGTAGGCTACATAGCTAATATTAAATCAGAGGATAGTGAAGAGGCAAAACGAATGAAATATGAATTACTCCAACTTCGTCCAAAAAAATGGGAGAGAGAAAAATCTATGCTTGGTAATATTCATTTATTAATACTTTAAAATGTAATTTACTAATTTAAAAAAAAATTGCGTGAAATATTCTACAATTTTTGTTTTTTTGTCTGTGGTATGTTAATTTAATAGCTGAAGTTGTGGAGTTAGCGTCAAGTGGAGAAGTCGAAGAATTTGATATATTTAGTCAAAAAACAGTATCATCGACTTCTAATTTTTCTGATGATCTGAGAACTAGTATAATGCAAGAACGATACAAGCACGTAGAACCATAAGTATTATGAATAAAAAAAGTTCAGCCGTATTAGATCATTGTAAAATAGGCCGAGCGCAATGCTGTACGTTTGATTGTGACTCTATGTACAGCATTGAATATTGACGTAAATCCATAAATAGTGAACAGATCATTAATTCACCGATACAGAGAAAAAATATGCGAAGAAAAAGTTAATCAAGTTAAAGAATTATTTAAGAACGGAGATTTGAGTGCTAGTGTCTTACATTGGGCTTAAATAGTTTTGAAAAATTCAAGCGGAAAAAAAGAACGTTTACCAGTTGTTCTAAGTTGCGGAAAAACGAAAAAAATATTGGCGGTCCCAGAACTAGATGATGGTACAGGGCAGTCTCAAGCTGATGCTATGTTTTACGCTATTGTCAATGGGGAAATATCTGACTGTATTGAAGCTTTATGCTGTGATAAAACATGTGCAAATCTAGGACTAAAGAAAGGAGTTGCAACGAAACTAGAAGAGCTGCTTGTGAAAAATCTATTATTCTTGCCTTGGCCCTACATATTAGCAGTTGTTCTCAGAGGAGTTTCTGAATCTGCATTGCCCTCCAGGTTCTGATGTTCCATTATTTAAAAAGTTTCGAGATGATTGGACAACAATTGATAGTAACATATATTATACCAGAATCGAAGATTCTTGTGTTGAAAAACAATTAACAAATCACGTTAAACCTATTAATCAGATTTATCAAGATTAACTCCAATTTCCACAACCAAAAGAAGAATACAAAGATTTTTTGGAGCTCGTTCAGATATTTATTGGTAAAATTCCGCGAAGTGAAGGCAAATTTAGGAAGCCAGGAGCATTCCATCATGCTCGATGGATGTCAAAAGCCATATACACTCTTAAAATATTTTTATTTAGGAAACTATTTGAAGTGACAGAGAAATCACAATTATTAATTTCGGATATTTGTATCTTTATTGGTACTGTTTATATTCAAGCTTGGTTTACTTGTCCTCTTGCATCTGAAGCTCCAACTAATAATTTGTTATTTATAAAGAAAATTATCGACTATACATCAACCGATAAATGACGATTCCACGACTTTCAAAGAAAATAATGATCAGCATATACCTAAACAAATTTTGAAGGATATAACAACCGTGGCTGAATCAAATGAGCAAGGGCATCAATGTAATAAATCATTTATACAGTATCTAAATATCGATTTGACAAAGAAATAAAGTAACAGAAGAAGTATAAAAATGCAACCTATATTGACGGGAAAAGAATGAATAGAGAGAGAAAGGTTTAGATTAGATAAAAAAGCGTAAACAGGAGAAAGATTTAGCACTAAGGATAAAAATTAAGTTAGAAAAACAAGAAGAAACGAAAGTTAAAAAACTGTCAAATGATAAAATCAAGAAAGAAAAATAACTACAGAGAGAAAAACAAAGATTAGAAAAAGAATATGAAAAATTGCGAAAGCAATAAGAGGGTCAGGAGCTATTGAAAATAGAAAAAAGTCTGTTGAAGAGGCTTTATTTGAAAAGACAGAAGTGATCTATTTAGAAACACAGATTGCAGAACTTTAGAACAAATAAATGGAATTGAACCAAAAAAGAAATAAAAGTTCATTGTAAAAAATTCTAACAATCAAAGAATTTTAGTCACGGTTTTTGTCTAGTAACATTTTTTGATATTATAAAATTTTTTTTTTTCGTTATAACTTACCCTATTTAAAGATTAATAACTTAAAAACTAGAAGTTTGATTACTTAAACTATTTAATGTTTAACAACTTAAACTATTCGAAGTTTAATCACTGCTCGTATGCTGTGTATTATAACATACATGTATTTATTTGAAAGTTTTGTCGATTCACTGTACGTTCATTAAATTCCTGTGATTAAGTATCAATGTTTTTTATTATTTTAATTAGTTTTAATGAATAAATAGAACAGCTAGTTCACTTTATAAAAGTAATCAATTTAAACATCAGAAAAAGCACAGTAATTGGAGCGCGGAATTAGGAACACGTACGGTAAATAGGGCGCGGAAATGATATCAGCAGTACGGAATTAAGAACCGAAGTTTAATTTCATTTTTTGATTATAAAATAATTTTTATAAGCTCTAACTGTTTGAAAAAATGTATGTGCTTTTCAGAGATCCTAATCAACAATTTAAAATTTATTGAAATAATATTTAGCATCAAACCCTCTTACCAGCATACTTACAAAATGAAGTGAATTCACAGGTGTACGGTAAATGGTGCGTTTACCCCTACTGTGGTATTACCGAAAAAAGTCATTACTATTAAAAAATAAAACTTCGATTGACGAAAGTGAAAAAAAAAAAGTGTATTGGGATCCCAAAAAGTCACGTGACTAAACCGTAAAAACAGTGTTTTTTCTTTGTTTTTACCCCGGACATGTATATAGCTGATTGGGGGATAAAATGAGGAAAAACATGGTATTGGCGGTGTAGTCACATGACCTTTTGGGATCCTAATAACATACTTATGAGTATAGTCACAAGCTTTACGGCAGCTTTGAAGCTATAAGAAATTTTCAAAAACAGGATGCCACGCTGGAGTGAGCCAGACGGTCAGATCTCGAACAGGAAATGAAGTAAGGATCTGATCAGTTCCTGATCAGGCTATCCTCTTTAATGATCAGTAACTTATCAGGCTTGTAACGCATCGTCTGATCAGGGACTGGTCATACGGCATGATTTAATCCTTATTTGGGGGTCACGTATATGCGCAGATGTTTACTGCGCATTTCTGCATCAGACTCGCAGCAGTCGCAGCTTGCAGCTCAGTACCTACAGATATACATTTAGTAGGTAGATAGATATCTATTCGGCAATTAATGACGCCTACGACTTACAAAGTAAAAAAACATTTGACATGGGTGTCAAATGAAAGGACATGGTCAGTAGAAGACAAAAAATCATGTATTATCATTTAGAATTGTATATGACGGCCAAACAAAATGGCAGAATACCTTTTTTTGGACAAGCCCTTCGACATGGGTAGCAATCAAAAGGGCATGACCAGTTTAACATAGCAATCTACCTCGTGTCATTCCAAATTTAATATGGGGCCGACACAAATCAGTGGACTGTCATGTGTCTTACAATACTTTTGACATAAATATTACATCGAAGGGCATAATAAGTTGATGTCAAGTAGCAGAAAAAAGGCATTGAGTGATAGAATTACTTTATATAAAGAATTGAAACATCATTGTCGTAATTTACCAAAAGTTTTTATTGAAAGTGCAAAAAATATTACGATAATGTTAATAACCAAATGTGCCCGAGCGCTTAATGGACTGGTTTATTTATTAATAAATAATTTATTATGTACTTAAAATTTAAAATCTTATGCCACAGAGGGCTTACAGTTCTTGTTCATCACTAAATGAAGCAATCGATTATAAACCTAAAACTAAAACCAGATGAGCCTAAGCGCATACCAGCCTTCTTTATTATTCAGCGAATTATTTACTGAAAGAAAACGTAAATCAGGTGACCCATTGCAACAAATTTCTTCGAGTCATTAAAATAAAGATATGTTAGCTAGAAAAATAAACCTAATAACCCGAAGTGCTTACTAGCCTTGATCACATACTCAATCAGGATAATATTTAGAACCTAAAAACTTCAACCAGATTATTCTATCCTCTGTCTAACATTATTTATGTATTTTGAACTACTACTGATAAAGATATTAACCTAATAAACCAGAGTGCTTACTGGCCTTACTTATTAATCAACTGTAACTCTATTTTTCTACGCAGTTTGAAAAAACATACAGGATTTTCGCTTGAGCTCATATCATTTAGTAATGATTCTGCTTTTCTGCGTAGTTAGTGAAAGAGACAGGGTTCTCGCTTGAGCTCATATCACTTATTGATGATTCTGCATTTCTACGTAGTTCGGCGAAAGAGACAAGATGCTCTCGAGCTTACATTACCCAGTGACCGCTGTGTTACAGACACATCAACTAAATTTTAGGGTTTTATCTGGAACATCTAATTTGTTTTAAAGTTATACTGGCGGTTGTATCATCTTGTAAAGAAATCAACTTAGAAAAATCCATAGTGTATTCTTTAAGAACCGCGGAAATTTACGTGGACAACTATTCTTGATACAAGATGCCACCCTTACTACATATGATACCAATTCATGGATACAAGATAATGAAATCACTATTTGTACCTATTGAAATGCTTTTCAAAGAAGCGCAAGAGTGCAATCACAAAAATGTTAAATATATTCGTAATAAGTTTTCAAGGAAATATTGTAGGTAAAATATAATTTTTTTAAACCGTCATTCATTTTAAAGAAGAAACAGTTTTTAAAAAGTCCACACACATATTTTTTCCTATCTTAATTGTATTGTTACCAAAACTTACAAATTTTTTTTAGGGTGGCAACCAATACAGCTATTTTTTAGAGATTAATGATTAACTATGATCCCTTTTTCTCGAGACGTCGTAAAACCCCTAAAAAAGAGACTACCTCTCTGATAGACGAAATGATACCTCTGCTCAAACGCAAAAATGAAAACTCTGTAGAAAAAAATAGAAATAACTCGTAAATAAACTAAAAATCTACAGATACATCGATTGAAGATGAGAGTAATAAATTATCTCAATATTAGAGTTCTTAAATATACAATAATGATATGTAAAGAAACAGATACTTGTATAACACTAGAAATTCTTTTGCCCTCAAAAAAATGTTATGTGATTCTTAAAATATTATTATATGGCATCATTATATTAAAAACGGATTACGTTTTATTCGCATGTTCCACTGGTTATGCCCTTTCATTTAGTACCCATGTCGAAGGACTTGTCAAGAAAAAGGCAATATGCCATTTTGCTTCTGCCACATTATTCAATTTTAAATGATATTACAAAGCTTATTGTGTTTCACTGATCATGCAATTTTATTGGATACCGATGCTGAATATTTAGTTAAAATAATTACCATCTGGTATTCATTTTGGCTGCCATATTGGATCATCTATTATATTAAATATTTAATATTATAAAGTCTGCGGAACTAACAACGTATGCAAAATTTAAGCTGGATCCGATATTAGGAAGTGATAAAAACATATCTTTATTCAATGGAAATTCACGGACTACCGAAATCAGCGATATATATATACCTAAAATACATATATGTAAAAAATAATGAATCGTCTGCGGGACTCGGATCCTAGTGGGTTATGGTCTAAGGAACAAAGTGAGCTAAAAAACAATAGAATAAGTAAAAATTCTGTGGAAGCACGAATTTTAAGAATTGTTCGGGCTTTCTGGACCACTGTGTCACCGGCTGGAGCGTAAGAAATGCCGTTTTTGCAATTGATTTTGAAGATACTTCTGACCCGCAAAAATAAACAACATTACAGGCAGTTGTACAATAAATATAGGCGAAAATAGATACGTTTGAAAGATGACCCTATGTTGGCAAACAACTTTTTAGGACTATTTTTCGGAAGGACCTTTTTTTGGTTTTGCCAGTGATTTAGAAAAATTTCACATCTGATCCCGCTGAAATAAAGTGTGTATGTTGAGAACAACCATATCCACCATGTATTGAATTTCAAGCACTTAATATTATTTTCGGCGTAAGTTACTAAGTTTTGAAAAATTAGGCTAAAATGAAGTTTTTAGGTGATTCACGAAAAAACGACTTAACCGATTTGTTCCGACCACGGCTCATTTTGTTTGTCTATCAGTCGAGCATCTTTTTCATCCGACACTTTTTTTTCTACCATGAACAGTTTTTCTTCTAGAGTTGAGAAACATGTTTTGGCCATTTTCACTATTTTCTTAGGGCCTTTGCCGAAATTTTTAGCTGTTTTATTCTAGTACAATTTATTCGAATTGTTTTGAACTATTAGCTTATTTTTTTCTAGTCAGGTAGGAATTTCGGTTAAATGAAAGGGTTTTTTCAGCTGATTCTCCCCTACTATTCTGGTTAAATGTGGGAAGATATTTGTAGCATTTAAAGTTGCTTCCCGCGATCTACCACGTTTGCAATGAATAGTAATCTCAAACGTATTAGCACATCTGTTAAACGGTGGTGCTGTAGAACCAGACATTTTAAATAAGAAAAAATAGGAATCAAGCAAAAAAATCAATACAGGATGGAAAACAATTAATAAAACAATATATTTTTCCAACTATAACGTTTAATGGGTTAGGCTAGTAAATGGAACCGATACAACCAAAGATAGAGAGCGCTGAAGCGGAGGCCCCTGTGTAATTGTCTAGCAACAACACTACGATCATGGAGGGGGTAATATTTAAAACTACCATTGTAACTTTGTGTCAGTTTTGGTATATGGTTGTTGGTTAAAGTGAAATTTTTTTTTTACTCAGAAAATATTACGGAAAAACTTTAAAGGAACAATGACTAATATTTGTATATCTATTATCACAACTAAAAATCTTGCATCGCTAAAATGAAAATTGGAGTAAAAAAAAATTTTATTTGGCCAACAACCACATACCTAAAATGACACCATGATAGCAAAACAAACTTGAATCTTGTTATCAATACAGAATAAGAAAAATTAAAGTGTATGCCATGACAAATTACTTCTATGATTTCAAAATAATATCCTAATTTAGGCCGAAATAATTATTTATTATGAAATCTCATCATCATTTTAGTAGTATTATCTTAAGTATAAAAAGAAACTTTATGGATTTTTCTCTTAAGAAGGAAAATGGCATTAAGTGCAAAATCACGTTGTCATCATTTTTTCGCCCTCTCATTGGTCAAGACATCTACCTAGAGTTAAGAGTCCTATAAACCAGTTACTTATGGGCTGTTCAAGGCAAGAAAACAGAAAGCCAACGCATAGACATAAGCAGAAGCACAGGCCTTAGCAAAAGAATAGCATAAGCCAGTAAAATTTTATGTTTGAACCATTAGCTTGATCAATAAAACAGAGATTAAAAAACAAGCGCTTTTATCCTGTGCTTTTACCATCTTTTTTATCGACTTGATATTCTCCTTCAATACTGTTGTTAAGTGAAGGGCACTTCACACATTTGAGTCTTGCATGTTATGTTACAAGGTGCATTTTACTATGAAATTTAGCCTACAAGATCTACTGAAGTATTTTCGTCCTTTATCCTATTGCCAATCGATTTACTCGCGCCGAGCCAATGTTGAGGTAACACCCTCTGCATTAATTTGTTTCGCGAGAACTTTTGACTGCTGTCTGCTCCAAGAACACTACTACAGTAGGAATAATAATTAAACTCGACTTTTTTTATACTCATTTATATAACGACTAATAAGTCAAATTACAAATGCGAATAAATTGATCAGCTGAATTTTTTGTCGGGAACCGCGCAAGCTACAAAAATTTTTCAAGAGACTTTTTTTACTTAAAACTTCATGCTTATAACAAATATATATTTTTTTTTCGCAAAATTTGGTAATCTTTAAATTGTTGATCGCCATATTGAAACCGCCATTTTGAATTTCGATAATCTAATACTATATTTGTTAGCGTCAGTCGTCATGTATTCAGAACTCTTATGAAAATAAGTATAAAATTTTTTTTCTTTAGATAAAATATCAGTTATTACCAGTCCCGAGAATTCAAAACGTTCATCAACTTTTTTTTCTGAAACCACGCTAGCTACGAAAATCGTGCAGGAAGCACTTTTAACTGAGCAGCTGATGTGCATGACGAATGTATTTTTTTTAATCAAAATTGTTGGTTTCTTAATTGTTGGTTATTATATTAGATTAGTCAGTTTGAATTTTATTAATTTAAATCTCGGATAGTATTATGCTGCCGTACTTATTATACAATACGGTTTTTGGACGTCTTTCTCAGCAATCCAGAAGAAGGTAGAACGTGAAGACTGTAAACTACTGTATCAAGCGCTACCTAGCGCTTTCATCTATCCTACTACCTTCATAAGACAAAAATTATTTTCAAGCTTATATTGACAAAAATGCAGATCAGGAAAAAATTCTGTTTGCGTACTTATAACATATACACCTACAAGATAGCGCAAAGAATCGATTCAAAAACGGCAGTTCAGTATAAGTGTCCAATTTTTCAAATTTTGACTCACAAGATTGTATGATCCGCAAGTTCTCAAAACTTCTAAAATAGAGATTTTGGTCATGTAAATGTAATTTTTCTGAATTTCTAAAAATCTTATTGCACGCGACTAATACCCAATGATTCTGATTTAATAGAAGAACTTTGAGCCACAATCTGTTTTACTATTTTTCGCTTTCTTGGAAGCAACCGTTTTCCATCCGAAGTTATTTGTTTTTCTTTGCCTTCTGTTTTTTTCGTTATTCTCCTTATTTGAACTTGGAGTAAAAGAACATGATTGTGATCTTGAAAATGTATATTCTGGTGTTTAATTATTGAAATGGTTGCCTAAACAATTTTAAATATTTTTATTCAACTATAAGTATCAGCCACATGGTGATCAAAACTCGTTTGTCGAATGTTACATGTTACTTATTATAAAAGTTTATGATTTGGGCGATACTCAGACTTGTGTTTACCAATTAAACTTAAATTTTTAAATGAATTTGTTGAGTTGGAAAGATTAATAATGAACATGCACTTTATTAAATACACTACCTTCAATAATAAAAGAGATGCACAATAAATCTCTAATCTTTTACTGGCTTACTAATTTAAATCTGAACCATAGGACAAATCTATGGAACAAACTGATTCAGTTTTAAACTTTTCTCCGACATCTAACGTACAAGAATCAGTATCAGACTTAACAGCAGAAGAGAAGTGTAATTCTGCGGCATCAAAAAATGTAGATATGAAGTTAGAATAAAAGATTTGATTGTAAAATAAATGAATCGAATACCTTTAATCCATTACATCATATTTATGATAAAAAATACGAATAAGGACACTTGAATCTGAACATTATAGTCTGCACGTTAAGGTGAAATTAAAATTTCGAAGTTGAACACATAGACAGATACTGATTACCTCAACTTAAATGAAATAACCATAAATCAGTTGGCAAAAATGATTATAATAAGTACTCACTAATAATGTCCTTAACAGGTAGTCGTTCTAGTGCCTTCTTTTTATACACACTAAAACATCTTGTTTTGGGGCAATAATGTAAACAATATCACGATAGATTGCTTTGGAACTTGTATTGTATACATTTTTTTAATATAATGTACATAATTTGTTTGTTGTAAAACAACAATATATTTTCAGACTTCCGAATGCTTTTATTTCTACTCATTTTGCAGTGAAAATAGAGGCCGTGTAAAACGCTCTTGACATTCGGTAAAATTCTGAATTCAAAATTCTAATTTAAATATGAACCGTACTTTGAAAGTTTTTTGACTATTTCTTTGAAATATTAACTTTGAAGAAACATTGTTCACTTATTAACCAGCAGAAAATTGTGATTATTAATTATTATGGTCCGAATTATTGACTGAATATACTCGAATATGATCATGAGTGTATTATTTTAGTGTGAGAAAACAAATCTCATGCTTTACATGTACAAAGTTACGAGAACGTTTCTTTGTTAATGTTTTTTCGTTCGCAATGACATAAAATATGTTGTGTTAGCCTCATACATTGAAAAGTGGCCTTTTTGCCTACATGCTTTAAAAAGTTGCGTTCTTGCGTTTAGCCCAAGACGTAAGAAAACATACTTTCATCAAATTGGCCGGCAGAGGGATAAAAAAATTTTTTGTAAGAACTCTTACCCTGTACAAAATATGCCAATTGATAATTTTGCTTTAAACGTGACTGCTTACAGTAAACATGTTCGACTGCCGAAATTTGCACCAAAAAGTAGAATTAATCAAGATAATAGGAAAATAACCTACACAAAAAGTCTCATTATTGCTAGAAACATTGAATCTTGACTTTACAAGTAAAATATTATGTTTGAAACATAATAACTAAACAGCACACTAGTCTTCAAACCACTTATGATTGATGTAAGATAACGTACATCGTAAGAGAATTATAAAAGCATTAAGAATCGTATATTTTGGAATCGTGGAAGTATATAGATAAAGAATGTTAAAAAATTTAAAACTAATATGCAATTATGATAAATAATGATTACTCATGCTTAGCTCATTTAAAAGTGTAGCAATAAATTTTGTCTTATTTCAAATATATCGAAAATACTGCACTCAATATAAGTCGAATAATAAAATTTTATACTTGATAATTTCTAATAATAGCTCAAAAGCATAAGTCGTGATGGAAAACTATTTTTATAATTTCTTATCTGAGCAACATTTTGCTTGAAATTTTATTAGTAATATTAATTATTATTAGTCATTCTTACGATAATACATATGTTGCTCCTTTCTCTGATTACTTGATTTTATACTATTGAAAGTATCAAGAAGATCATTTCCTTGGACATCAGAAAGACTTTTCTCGTGCATGGCTTGAGATATCATATGCTTAAAGAATTTTGAAACATCAGGATCAAAAAAAGTGATTGGAAAAATTTTCACTAACATTGGCATAAAAAATACGGATAGTAGACTGTAATATCTCTGGTAGGAATTTTGGAAATGTTTTTTCCCTTCTTTACGGAATTCTGAATTGGAATTACTCAAGGTATTTAAATGAATGCCAAACATTGTACGACCGATTACATCGGTCGTGAATCTTTCACATATTTCCTTTATATTTGTTTCTTTAGCTTGACCTGGAACAAATTTTTGTAATGTTAAAAATTACGAGTTTATAATCGATCCATTATGATTAGTGGGGTAAAATTTTTTAATTTATATGAGATATTAAAACTCGCAAATCATCAGCTCGTGTCATAGCATTTGATAGCATAGCTCGTTGTCAAATTGATTCTCTAAACTATATAATAAGTCAAATTGGTTCCTGTGTGATAAGAAAACCTGGTCGAATCAGTTAGTTATTTATTAAGAAGTGTAGTCAAATGGATTCTTGAACGTTTAGGAGCAAGGTCAAATTGATTCTTTATTAAAAGAATGATTTGTGTTCATAAATATTGATACGTAAGAATTAATACATAAATAACGATGCAAAAACATCGACTTTTCAACATTAGAACAAATAATTCGACAAGCCCATTAAAAATTAATACTTAATGACATTTAAGAAGATACCTGATTAGCTTGTCTTTATGTAATATTATGTTTACACTGGAATCATAAGAAGCTTCAAATCTATTCGGATATTACACAAAAATTCGTCATTCGTGCTGGTATAGAACAATATTTTAAATATTTTTACAGTTTTGACTACTTAATTATTGTTAGCAAGTGCTATATTTGCTAGAAATAGGTTCTTAATTGACAAGACTTTTGATAGCTGGCCAAAAATTTCTAGCTAAATATTTGTGCTTACGCAATAATCTATACATAAGGTAGAGGAGGGTATGAGTGGCAACCTAACTTTGATTAACCATAATATTTAAATGTCACGGGTTACAGTAGCAAAAAAATTAAAATAAATAGATAATTCCATGAAAAAAAAAGATTGATGCAGAAAAATATTATAGTGCATTAGAATGCTGATCAAAAAAATTCGTGAAGTGATCGATTAAAAAATGCCAGGCATGCCTAACTACGGGGCAGGATATAGCACCCAGGGGGGCAGACATAGCACGTTCAGAGCCAAGCTAAATGTGTACTAGTACTTACTTGTAAGTAGTTTTCCTAAAATTAAATCAGATCACTTAGTATAAAAAATAAAATTTTTATTGACCACCAGCAGTACACTAGCTAAGTTTTCATTTACAGTTTATTACAATAAGTCATAAATATACAGTCTTAGTAATTTTACAAACTTAATACTTATAAAATGTTACAATCTTTTAATACTTTCGATTAACTTTTTGTTCAAAGCACACATTGCAGACTATTCTAGTAGACAGATACTTATAAGCTTTATAAACGGAATTACAATTCATTAGGTTTAGATTAACTAGAGATCCATCACTTTGAACAAAAAATTCTTGCATTGAATAAAGACTAGAACATTCAATGGTTTCCTCAAGTTGAATAACGTTTGAATCGATAACTTGTAATGGTTGTCGATTAATTGTCGAAACTTCCTCAAGATTAACATTCACTTGATTACTCAAATTAACAAGTGTCGGTCTTTTATTTTCAATACGATTATTGGTAGTTATTTTGCTTTTTTTTGCTTGCAGAGTTGTTTTTGTTGTTCCAGGAAGTGCGCTTGGTTACTTTAACTCCTTGGGCACCTTTTCTTTCTTTAAACTTTTAAGCTTTTCAGCGATTAAATTTTGTTCGTACTCATCGTTAGTAATGACAGCAGCTTTGCCTTTTTTTCTTCCTTTTTTGATTGTAGTTTCTTTATCTGCTGCCACAGGAGAAACTTGTATTACCTCGTTTATCCCAGATACCATAGAAAAGGGTACTTCATTTCTGTTTTCATGTGACACAGCGCTTTCAGTAGAATCTTTATGTGCATTCTGCAATTGAAATGCAAAAATTTGATGAATATTTAAAAAAAGTATGCCATTAAAAAAAATTTAATTATTTACTTACCAATAAGTTGATAATCGGTTGGACGACTTGTATCACTCTGCTTAGCGGTATCTGAACTCCATTTTCATTTATATAAGTTGCACTATTAATGGATACGTTATTGCACTGGTTACTAGTGCTACCAGTTGAGCAAGATTCGGCATTTGAACACCATGAATCACTTTGGCCAGCTCAGAAATCGCTTCTGTAGATCCTATAAACTAAATTTTTTTTTTTTTCTATAATTACATAATATACAATATATCGTCACCTGGCACGAAGACTCGTATAGTTAACGGCGTTGGACAAAGACCCGAACTGTTCGCGATGCTTGGACGAAGATCCGTATAGTTCGCTAAGCTTGGACGAAGATCCGTATAGTTCGCTGAGCTTGCATGAAGCCCCGTACAGTTTTCTGAGCTTGGACGAAGATATGTATAGTTCGCTGAGCTTGGACGAAGCCTAGTACAGTTCGCTGAGCTTGGACGAAGACCCGTACAGTCCGAACGAAGATTCGTACAGCTCGCCACACTTGTACAAAAACTCACGCACAGTACGTCGGACTCCGCTCGGAATACTGAGACTATTCCTTGTTGCTGCCACAAATTCAGATTCAGAAAATACCTGAGGATTGAAAGGCCATTTGCCACATTTTCTAAAAGAGTTGACAGCTGTCTGCATTTTTGCAGTCTCCAAAAATGCTTTTTCAAAAATAGCAAATAAATTTTTAAGATTAACTGCGACTTGCTGCCGAAGCAAGGTAGCAATTTCTTTTCCAAAACAAGTTTTTAATGGACCATTAAGTCCAATATCTAGAGGCTGTAGTTCATGCGAGCAGTGGGGTGGAAAGCA
>JAPYYV010005580.1:0-15238 GCA_030522625.1 Copidosoma aretas | reverse complement strand
GATAATTATTATTACATTTATCGTCATCATCATAGGCGTCATTATAGTCATAATCTTAATCATTCTGATTATCATCATCGTCTGTATCATCGTCATCATCGCCATAATCAGCATTGACATCATCGTCATCATTATCATCATCATAATTATCAGCATTATTAACATTACAGTTGTCGTCGTCATCACTGCCGTCATCGTCATAAACATCATTATCGTTATTACTATCATCATAATCATTTTCATCGTCGTAATAATCATAATCATGATAATTGTTATCATCATTTATATCATTATAATGATTATTATCATCATCTCTATCATCAATATGATCGGTGTCATCATCATCATAGTCATCATCATCATCATCATCAGCATCATCATCATCATTAGCATCCACGCTGTCATTATCATCGTCTTCATCATTATCATCATCACCATCACTGTCATTATCATTACCGTCATCATTATCATCATCATCATCATCATCATCATCATCATCATCATCATCATCATCATCATCATCATCATCATCATCATCGTCTAGATCATGGTTATCATCATCATCGTCATCATTATTATCCTTATCTCTGTTACTATCATCGTCATTATCGTCATCATTATCATCATCACAGTCGTCGACGTCATCATCATTGTCATCATCATTATCACATTCTTATCATTGCCCTTATCATTATCGACATCATCATTACCATCATCATCATCATTCTTATCTTTATCATCATCTTTATTACCATCGTCGTCATCATTGTCACCATCTTTATCCTTAACATTATCATAATTTTTATCATCATCATCATCATTGTCATCGTCATCATCAAACTCATTATTACTATCATCATCATAGTAATCATTATCAACATCATCGTCGTCGTACCACAATCATCGTCATCATCATAATCACATCGTCATCATCGCCATCAACCTTATTGTCATCATCATTATCATTATCATCATCATCATCATCATGATGATCATCACCAACACTATCTTCCTTATTATCATCATTATCGTCGTCATAATTACCGTTATCGTCATAATCATCATTATTTTTATGATTTTCATAATCAATCTCGTCATCGTCATCATTATAATTATAAAAATCTTTATCATCATCATTATTATCATCATCATCATTATCATCATCATATCATTATATCGATCATCTTAATCTTCACGATCATCATGATCATCATTATAAACATCGTGATTATCATTATTTAAATCATAACTATCAATATCACTATCATCATTACAACTATTATAATTATCCTTATCATCATCATTACTATCATCGTTATCATTACCATAATCATCATCATCGCCATCGTTGTCATTATTATCATCATCATCACCATTATCGTCATCATCATTAAGCTTATCATCATCATTATCATCCTCATCGTCATCATCGTCATCCTCATCCTTATTATTATCAGCATAATTATCATAATCATCATTATCACTATCATGATTATCATTACTATGATCATCATCATCATCTCTAATAATTTAGGTGTCATTAATATTAGGTTCGTTTTTATCTTCATCATTATCTTTAGTAGTATCATCATCATAATCATTATACTAATCATCATTATTATCGTGATTATCATCATCGTCGTCGTCGAATTTTCATCGTGATCATCATAATCACTTCGTCAATATCGCTGTCATCCTTACCATCATTACCATTATTATCATCATTATGATTATCATCATTATCATCATTATTATAATCATCATTATCATAATCATCATCATTATCATCATCGTCATCATCATTGTATCATTATCATCATCATTATTGTTATTATTATCCTTATCATCATCATAATCATCATCATCATCATTTTCATCATCATCATAACTATCCTCATCATTATCATCAGAAACATCATTATTATCATCATCACTATCATCATCATCGTCATCATTAATATCATCAGGCTAATTATCAGTATCAGCATCATCATTATACCATTATCATTATTATCATCAACATCCTTATTATTATTATTAACATCATCAGTACGTTTATCTTCATCATTACCATCGTCATCATAATTGCCACCATCATTATTATTATCATCATAAGCATTGTCAATAATTTTGTTTTTATCATTATTATTAACATTATCATCATTGGCAGCATCATCATCATTATTATTTTCATCATTGAATTGGCGTGACCGCGGAAGTACAAACACAAGTAGTGCTGGTCATAATAATTTCAATCGAAATTATACTACTAGTAACAACCAGAATAATATATTTAACGATGCATGGAACCAATCGTATAATGACCAACAACGCAGAAACTTTTTTGGAGGGAATAGCTCAACTTATCAAATAAACCAAATAGAAGAGTTTCACAATCCGGAAAACCAATAAGGGTTGTATTTTGACAAGCCTCTATTCATGAATTGCGAAATACATTTTTGGATTGGGGGGACAAAGAGGACAGACAATTAGAAAATAAATGTACACATCGAATTGAACATCAAAAAGAAATAAAAGATCAAATTAAAAGTTTCTTTAACTTCCTGAAAGGTACAAAAGATTAACCGGTAGAAGTTTTCAAAACTCGTTATATAAAACACTTGCGAATTTGTTTTTCGATCTTATAAAATTGTAACATCGAAATTAGGCACAATGTCGCAAGAACAAAGTTTATAAGTTAATTTTTTTGGCCGTATTTAAACGATCTAGGAACCATCAATTCATTTGTAATAACTTGCGAAGGAGTTAACACAATGTTTAAGGATCTTCAATATGCGTTGCTGGAAGAGCCCATACAAAAATGTGAACAGAATAATGGTATCTTGCGTTGTCCATCGGTCGGAATTAGTATGGAGGGTTTTAAGATTAAAGCACTTATAGATACCGGGAGTAAATTAACGTGTACATGGAAACAAGTATATGAAGAATATTATGTTTTCTGGAAAAGTTGCACGATCTTCCGAGTTATTAGATTTCAGGCATGCGGGTTTAGGAGAGAAAAATGTTTACGGGTAAAGCATCACTTTCGTGCAAATGTAAAAATTGGGCAAAGTAGTATGGAAATCGATTTTCTAGTAATACCAAAACTTGTGCGAGAATGCATTCTTGAAATAGATTTTTTTTTTAAATTTGAGTTTAAATTCATTTGGAAAGGATGAAATTAATTTTTTGTTTCTAAATAAATTCGGAAATGAAAGTCGGAAATGATAGAGATGATTTAGGTAAAAAAAAAAAGTGAGAATAACTTAAATGTTGAGACTCCGGAGATGGATATACAAATATCTGACAAAGAAATATCTGATAAGTTACAAAAACTTACAAATTTAAGTAGTGATCAAAAACAGAAATTGGATGAACTAATAAAGGAGTATAAACATATTTTTCGCAAGATACCAGGTCGATTTAAATCATATATTCATACGCTTTACGTGACAAATCAAGAACCATATTTTCTCCATTCATACCTTATATCAACAAAACTTAAAAAAAAAAGTAGATATTGAAATTGAGCGGATGTGTAAGCTCGGGATTATTCAACGGTCAAATGATGCATATGTGAATCCATTACCGGTCGTTATGAAATTGAATGAAGGAGTCAGAATTTTTTTGGATGCACGAAAAATAATGAACGATTGCTTAATGACCATGACGGAGCTGAAGAGATGGACTAAGTCCTACGTAAATGTAGCAATATTGGCGTCATGACCAGTATTGATCTTACTGCGAGTTTCTGGCAGATCCCCCTAGACAAAGAATCACGAAAATATACCGCGTTTTTACACAAAAAACATACACATCAGTTTAAAGTAGTCCCATTCGGCCTAAAAATAAGCAGTGCGGCATTGACCAGGGCTTCAGACTTCTTATTAAACGGAATACGTGATTTTGTGATGGATTTTTTAGAAGATTACCTGTGTACATCACCCACATTTGACGAACACATCAAACACTTAAACACGCTTATTGATAGGATATCTACCGAAAACGTAACGGTAAACTTTAAAAAACTAAAAATTTTCCGGGAAGAAATCAAGTTCGTAGGACATATTCTTACTACACAGGAAATCAAGCCTGATCCAGAGAAAATAGAATAAATTTTAAAAAATTTCTATTTCCCGGAATACAAAGGAGTTAAAAGGATTTTTAGGTTTAGTGACTTTTTGCGCCAAATTTTCTAATAAAGTATGGATGGAAATGGAACCCTTACTAGAATTAATAGGAAAAGAAAGATTGTGGAAATGAGGGGACTCGTATTTGGACACATTTACCAGAGTTAAGGAGCTTTTTAACGAAGATTTATATTTGTCACACCCAAACTTAAAAAGACCTTTCATCTTATATACCGACGTGAGTAATACAGCACTAGGGGCCATCCTATGTCAAAAGAATTTATAGGAAAAGGAACAAGTAGTCTACATGGCAAGCCGGACTGTAAACACCGGAGAAAAAAACTATTATACGACAGAGCTTGAGCTGCTCGCGATAGTATGGGCGTTGTATAAATTTCGGTCATTCATTCTGGGGACAAAAGTATATGTCAAATCTGACCATCGTACCTTATCGTGTTTAGTGACGAGCAAATTTTCAAGTTCCTGTCTTACTCGTTGGATGTTATCAATTCAGGACTATAATGCTGTGATCGCGTACATTAAAAGAAGTGAAAACTTAGCCGCAGATACACTTAGTCGATACGGGGACGAACATAGTTTTGATCAGAAACAGGATTTCCATATATTTACAATCCTTACCCGAAAGCCGAACAAACACATCATAGACCAACTAAAAATAATCCACAGGGTACAACAAAAAGACACAAAACTTATTACAATCTTCGATCAATTAAAAAGTGAACCAAATAATTCTAGATATGTGATAAAAGACGAAATACTCTACAAGTTGTGTAATCTTATGAAGAAAATAATCCTTACACAGGATTTAGCACACACACTTACATAAGAAATACATGAATTATACGCGCATGTCGGAGCAATGAAGTGTGTTAAAATTTTAGAAGAAGATTTTGCATTTAAAAATTTAAAAAAATTCGCCTCTAAGATTCTCAAGACATGTGACACATGCCAAAGAACAAAAATCTAAAATGTAGGAACAATTTTGAGACGCAACCAATAATCCCAAAAAGTCCCAAAGAACACATTTCAATAGATTTTTTTGGACCATTACCCATGTCGACGGGTGGAGTCAAACACATCCTAGTCGTGATTGATATTTTTACTAAATTCGTAACGCTATATCCAATCAAACGCGCAAATACACAAACTACTACAAGGAAAATTTTTCATGATTACACACCTAAGCAGGGGAAACCGCAAAGAATCCAATCAGACCATGGAATACAATTTACCGCAAAAAAAATGGTTAACTACATTAAAAGATGAAAATATTAAAGCTGCTTTATTAGCAATAAGACATCCCCGAAGTAACATAGTAGAAAGGGTTAATCGGGAATTGAGACGTTTTTTCGCATATTAGTACAACACAAACATAAAAACTGGGAAATTGGATACCATTTATACAAAACTGCATAACCATGACCAATCAGATTTTGGAAGGGATACATAAAAACACAAGAATTACCTGACATTGCATACACGAAAAAATTAGAATCATTTAGCGAAAGAGGTATCACAGCCGAATTCCTTTCACTTTACGAAGGTCAATATATCGTAGATAAAATAATCAATAATGCAACATTTATACTTAAAGATATAAATAATAAAAAAAGAGGCACTTTTCATGGAAACAAACTATGCCCTTATTTCACAGGGGATGTCGGGAATGACGAAACGACAGCGTCAACGACTTAATCGAAAGATTAAACGAACACGAGAAGGACTGGAGGGTTTTTTAAGACAGATGCAAGAGATGATGAGTGCCGAAGAAAAAAATACAAAACTCGTGTAACCCAAACCTCACCAAGCACCCAAATCCCCTCCACCAGCGGAATCCGAAGACGATTGTCTTCAGATAGATAACGATGAAACCCTTGAAGATCTGGAGCGCCTTACGAATAAATAAAGCATGCGGTTATGGATGGTGTAACATGACGTCTTTATTGTCCTAAATGTTAATTACCTATCTATCAGTATACTAATCCTTGGGATCTATGAAATATATGGGGGAAAATCAATAGAGAGAAGAATAAAGCATAAGAGAGCAAAAGAAAGAAGGAAGGAGGAAAAATAAGAGAAGAACAAAGAAAGATGAGGATCAAAGGACGAAATAGGTCCAAACAGTGGGTCCAAGGGCTACCGTACTCAGAGGCGGCCCAAGGTTCTAAAAATTATAGAAAGAAGATCATCCTCCCAGAGATGCCTTTACCTTTAAGTATACCCCCTATTACCTACACCGATCCTAATTTTCGAAATCACCCCATCAAATCAAAAAGTTACCCTGACAGAAATAAAAATCCCACTACTCCCTCCCAAAAACATCTCTCATGATCCTGATAAATTAAAAGAAGCCCTTTATACCTTACTAGGCCCTTCCTCAAAACCACCTTAAACTTCCTCAATAAATATCCCTAGTAAAATTTTCAAATGACTATTGACCCCTTTACAAAAACCTAAACCATAAATCAAATCTATTCTTACCATCCCAATTAATTTAACTATTGGTAAAAAATCACCCATTACTCCTGTCTCCCAAATCCTTAACATTAATAATAATTGCACTCAGGACCATATACCAAGTGCTTTCTTGGAAGCACAAGCAATAAGGAGAAAAACAAATTTAAAAATTAGAGCAGTTATGAATGTTAAGGAGTATCTTAAAGCTATGTATAATAAACAAATTTGAAACACCTATAATGGTATACAATTTACTAAAAAATGTCCCACATTTTTACCATAAATTAGAGGGTACTAATGCAGCGGGGAATATTGCATTTTATTTTTATTTTTTCTGTTACTAAGTTAACTATTTAAATTTGAATGGAACGACCGCACGTGCACCTGAACTTATGCCGCGTAACCACTAGAGCGCGAAGCCAGGAGAAACTAGCAACTCATAAGAGAAAGTATAGATCGCATGTATAAAGGCGAGCCATGGCGCCGAATGAATCAGTCTGCCTTCTGAAGCTCACACCCGCTTATCGCGGAGGTTTTAGCCTTCCCTTTGGAACTTACACCCGCTTATCGCGGAGATATCGAATTTTCGAGTACTACGGGAGTTGTCATCCTTGCGATCTGGCACCTGGGAATTTTTCGGGGTCCATCCAGTGTGACGAAAAGCAGTCTACAGGCGAGTTTAGTGCGAGAGACAGATAAAAAGGTGTTCTGCCTGACCGAGACGAGAGTAAGCCCAGGGGATCGCCGAGAGAAAACGTGAGCATATTTGTTAACTGGTCCTACCTGGAAAGTTCGGCTTCTTTGCCCCCCAGGTATCCTCGACCCTCTAGCGGAACAGAGATCACGTGTCTTAGGCAAAGGTACTCTAGGAGATTTCCGAATATTTTCGGACACTCTATAGACCCTAAGACGCGTCCTGTTCTTAAGGAGCGTTTGCACGTAGAGTACTAACCTGTACATGTTTATCACGTGATTCTTGATCAATCGGTAAAAATCCAAGATTTCGGAGAGATAAAAAGGGATCATAAATACTCGTTGGGCGGTAAAATAGGAAGTTATTTGTTGAATCGATAAGGTAAAACTACTGTTGGTAGATTAGAGGAGTTTGACGATCGGTAATATAGGAAAGTGAAGATATCGGATCATGCTGGTTTATTGTAGAATCTTGCTTAGCAGATACACATGAAATTTCTTTTTAGATCATACTTGGTTTCTTAGTGAACTATATAAAATTATTGTCTAATTAAGGCGCATATGCATATTAAATTTTGTACTAGATGAATCGAAAACATAAAAGTAAAAGTTGATTTATTTTATTATAAGAAAGGCACGAAGCGCTCATTTAGAAAAAAACCTTACCCCTCTCAGATAACACGCAGGTCTGTTATTTGTATTTCTGTTATCATTGACTGAAGGACAAGAAGAATTATTGTTGCACTAGAGCATGTAAGTACGAGAGAGAGTGATATTTTAGTAGCCGCGAAAATCAATAAAGAGATATTTCACAATAGATTACAGTCATGTGTCTGTGATGTGTGAAAGATCCGATAAGCGAATAAAAATTAAAGATTAGAATAGCTCGGTATAATAAAGTGAGATCTACATATTTCTTTTGTGCTGGGACACGAACCATCCCTCCAACATACAGTCAAAATTCTGTGGTTGTGTGTTGGGTCTCGATTTGGGGTATTCCACGGTAAATTTGTTTATTGTTCGACATCACTCATCCGCGAAGAAATCATACAAAAAGGGACGCTGAAAAATGGCGGTTGTAGCGAATTTATATATTTATTCTCCGTTACTGTTAATGAACTATTTACATCGCCAATTGTGTCTACAGTATCTTTTTCCGCATGTTTTCGGTTACTTTTTACTGTTTGTCTATTCATGTTATGTTCGATATTTAATTTTAAGTTTGTGATTGGTCTATCTTTTTCCCCCAATTCTTCGTTGTATCTCGCAGCTTATGAATAGGGGTTTGTCAAGAAACAACCCTTACTCGTTTTCCGGATTGTAGAACTCTTCTATTTGATTTATTTGATTAGTTGAGCTATTCCGTCCGAAAGAACTTCTGCGTTGTTGGTCATTATACGGTCGGTTCCGTGCATTGTTCAATATATTATTCTAGTTGTTACCTGGATTGTGATTCCGATTGAAATTAATACTACCCGCACTACTTGTGTTTGTATTTCCGCGGTCACGCCTATTCATGATTTAGAGTTGAGGTGTGGAAGATCTAAAATTTTGATAGTTTTGTGCTCGATTTTGTGTAGATGTTAGTTGATTAATTGGTTCTACAAAAGTATTTTCCCGTATCGATATTGACCTGTTCAACGTCCTTGCTGGATCCATCGCATCTAATAACTTAATTAGTTCGTCCATCGTATTTATTTCCCTTGAAATAATGGCTTGCTGTATGATTTCGTTAAAGTGATTTGCTAATTTAGCCATTACATCGGCCTTAGATGGAGGTCCAATAAGAATTTTTACATCGCTGTATAGTTTTAAGACATATTCACTGCGGCTTAAGATATTAATAGCTTCATATGAACCCCATTCCAAGTTACGTCGGATTTTTGTTTGTATCGACGCGTTCCAGTATCGGTTAAGAAAAGGACGTTCGAAATCTGCAAAGGTCTCGATCTGTCCTCCTATGTGTTCTAGCCAATCATACGCGGCACCTTTCAATGCTTGGAGCAGTACAAGTTTAAGAGCATCTTGTTCAATACCAGTAATTTCGATGTATGTTTTTAACGTTTTATAAATTTGAAAGGTTTATCCCCGGCTGCCGCACTGAATATAGGAAAGTCCACTTTTATTTATGAGACTCTGCGACCCTGGATTGTGTTCATTTTACGTGTTATCAGATTTTCAATAACTTGTCTGTTTTTATCCATTTTCCTATGTATCTTATCGTCTTCCTGTTCTAAGTTTACTGTGGCCTGTGTAAGGTCAGTAAGTGCTTCGTTGAATTTCTCATGAGTTCGTGTGGTTTTCCCTATGTTAAGTGTGATTTGATCGAATCGTTTATTCAAAAGATCTAGTGCTTCCGACTGTCAAATTAATTCATTTTGTCGTCTAATATCGTCTGTCCAGCATCGCTGGTTTACCTGTTCTAGTCGTTTGATAAGAGATCCATTTTATTCAATTGAGGATTAATCGTGTGGTCATCTATTCTGTCTGACGCATCTAACTGTTGTCCTAGTGGTTCCCTATTACCTCTCCTGATCACTTCCAAGCATGAATGAAAAAAGTTTTGTCCAGAATTAATCTCGATAATATCGAATAAATGGTTTTGGCTAGACTCATCAGCGTGGATGGTGCTATTTGGTGTATCAAGAAGGGGTCTAAGATTATTAAGATCATCCTCCTCTTGGTATACGTGTACTATAACTTGTCCCTGATTTGCTACGGGTTACCTACTTTGAAGATTCCCTGTACCGCTTCGTGCCACAACCATATTTATGTTTTGAGATAATTTTATATGAACTAAACTAAAAATAACTCCTCTCACACTTTCGTTCAAGGAGAAATTCCCCATCAATAACACGCAGGTCCCTGTTCAAGCGCCATTCTGCAGCGTCCCTTTTTGTATGGTTTCTACGCGGATGGGTGATGTAAAACAAATTTACCGCGGAATACCCAAAATCAAGACCCAACACACAACCATAGAATTTTGACAGTATGTTGGAGGGATGGTTCGTATCCCAGCACAAATGAAATATATAGATTTAGCTTTATTATACCGAGGTTTTCTAATCTTTAATTTTCATTCGCTTGTCGTATCTTTCACACATCACAGACATATCACTGTAATCTATAGTAAAAGATCTCTTTAATAATTTTCGCGGCTACTAAAATATCACTCTCCTTCGTACTTACATGCCCCAGTGCAACAGTAATTCTTCCCCTCATTCATTCAATAATAATAGAAATGAAAATATAAGACCTGCTTGTTATCTGAAAAGGGTAAGGTTTTTTTTCTAAATGAGCGTTCGTGCCTTTCGTGTAATAAAAATGCTTCAACTTTTATTTTTGTATCCTCAATACATCTAGTACAAACTCGAATATGCATATGTGATTTATAAAACCATAATTTTATTTGATTCACAAAAAAACCAAGTATAAACTGGAAGAAAATAGTGTCTTTCTGTTAAACGACTCGTATCATCCAATATCTTTACTTTCCCATCTTTACCGATCGCCAAACTTCTATAATCTGCCGACAGTAATTCTACCTTATCACATTCACAAGTGACTTTCTATTTTACCGACCAACGAGTATTTATGATCCTTTAATATATACTCAAAATTTTAGATTTTACCGATAGATCAAAGAACCACGTGATAAACACATATAGGATAGTGCTTCTACGTGCAAATGCTCCTAAAGAGCTGGTCGCAACTCAGGGTCTCTAGGGCGTCTAAATAATTTAAAAATCCCCTAAAGTACCTTTACCTAAGACACGTGATCTCTGTTCCGCCAGAGGGTTAAGAATACCTGGTGGGCGAAGAAACCGAGCTTCCCAGGTAGTACCGGTCAACCAATATGCTTACGTGTACTCTCGGAGATCCGCTGGTCATCCTTTTGTCTCGGTCACTCTCGCCTCGATCACGCAAAGCACCTTTTCCTTCTCTATTATACTAGACCCATCATCAGCATAGGTATCATCATTTTCATTACTATGACCGTTATTATCACCATAATCATCATCTTCATCATCAAAGTAATCATCATCATTTATAGTCGTAATTGTTATCATCATGATCGTCATCATCATCATCATCATCATCATCATCATCAGCATCATCGACATCATTATTATGATTATTATTATTATGATCATCATCATCATTTTCAATATCGTCCTCAACATCATCATCATCATCATGGTCATTATCATCATCATTATTATCATCATCGTGATAATCATTATCATTACTATCATCAGTATCACCATTATTATGATCATCATCATTATCATAATTATCATCATCATCATCATTATCACCATTATCGTAATCGATATCATCGGTATTGTCATCATCATCGTAGTCATCATAATCATCATTATTATCACCATCATCATTATCACCATCATCATCATTATCATGATCATCATCATTATCAGTATCTTTACTGTTATCATCATTTTCATTATTTGTGTCATCATCATCATCACTATCATCGACATAATCACCATAATCATCATCGTCGTCATCGTCGTCATCATCATTATCATCATATCGTCATCATCGCTGCCATTACTATCGTTATCATCATAATCATCATTATCATAATCTGAATGATAGTGACCATCATTATCCGTGTCGTTATTATTATCATCATCATCATCATCGTCATCATAATTACCATCATCGTCATTACTATTACCGTTATTATCACCATAATCATCATCGTCGTCATCAATGTAATTATCATTATCATTTATAGCCGTCATTGCTTTCATCATGATCCTTATCATGATCATCACCATCACCATCAGCATAACCACCATCATTATCATCATAATTATGAATATGATCATCAGAAATATCATCGTAAGCATCATCATCATCACCATCATCATCATCATCATCATCATCATCGTTATCATCATTATTGCAATTGTCATTATTATCACCGTCATAACCATCATTATTATTAAAATCATCATCATTATCATCATCATCAGCATTATCATTATCGACATCGATATAATCAATATCATTATGATCGTCGTCATCATCGTAGTCATCATTATCATCATTTTTTTTGTCATCTTTATCGCTATTATCCCCATCATATCTATCATCGCCATTATAATGATTATAATCATCATAAACAACATCAATATTATTATTATCATCATCACCATTATCTTAATCAATATCATCATCATTATCATCATTGTTATCTTCATCACGGTTATCATTATTATCTTTATCATCCCTATCGACGTCATCATCATTATCATCGTCATCATAATCATCATTATTATCACCATTACCATCATGATCATCATCATAACAATCATTATCACCATCGTTATAATGATCGTCGTCGATATTATCATCCTAATTATGATCATTTTCATAATTTTTGTCAACATCATCATCATCACTATCGTCGACATTATTACCATCATCATCATCGTTACCATCGTCTTTATTATCATCATCATACTGTCATCATCGCTGTCAATATTATCGTTATCATCATCATCATCATCGTCATAATCATTATTATTGACATCATCGTCATCACTATTATTAACGTTATTACAATTATAATCATGATTAACATCATCACCATCAACATCATCATCATCATGATCATATACTTCATCATTATTATTATCATTAATATTAAAATCATCATCATCATCCTCATCAACGTTAACATTGTAATCATTATCATCTTTATAATCATCATCATCAGTGTAAACAGCATTACTATCATCATAATCATTATTATCATGATCATTATAATCCCTATTATCATTATTATTATGTAATTTGTATCATTGTCATCATATGAATCATCATGATATTTTTTGTTGTCGTCATTGTCATCATCATTGTCGCCATTAAGATCATTATTATCACCACCATTATTATTATCATCATCATCCTATTTATTAGCATCATCATCATCATAATCATCCTCATTATCATCTTCCTTATTATTATTATCAATTTTATTATTACTGCCATTATCATTATAACTATCATCGACATTATCAACCTAAATACCATCGTCATCATTGTTGTCATCATCAATATCATATAGTCATCATCGCTGTCGTTATCATAATAATTATTATCATCATATTAAGTATCATCGTCATTACAATGACTGTTATGATTACTATAATCATTATTGTCGTAATCAATGTAATCATCATCATCATCATCATCATCATCATCTATCGTTGTCATTGCTATCATCATGATCCTCATTATCATCATATTCAACATCAGCATTATCACCATCATCATTTTCATCATTTTCTTAATTGATATCATCGATATTGCAGTCATCATCGTAGTCATCATCATCATCATCATCATTCTGGCCATTATCATAACTATCATCGCCATAATTACCGTCATCATCACCTTCATCATGATCATCTTCATTGATATAATAATGATTAGAATCATCATCATTACCATCATCGTCATTATAATAAGTATTATAATCAACGTACATCATCATTGACATCATCATTATCACCGTCATCATCATCATTATTATCATCATTAATATCTCTATCATTATTTTTATCAGCCTAAACAGCATAACTGTTATCATCATCACTATTATCATGTTCAATAGCATTATCATCATTATTCTTATCATTGTCATCATTATCATTGTCATCATAATAATCATCATCATATTTCTTGTTGTCATCATTGTCATCATCATCGTCTCCATTACATCATTATTATCACCATCATCATTATCATCATCATCATTATATTCATTATCATCATAATCATCATAATCATCGTTACCATCATCTTCCTTAATATTATTCTCATTTTTATAATTACTGTCATCATTATCATCATCACTATCATAAGCAATATCACCAACATAATTATTATGATAATCATGATTATTATCGACATCATCATAATCATCTTCTTTACTATCATCATCGACATTATTATCATTATTATCATGTTATTATTATTATCATCAGCATCATCATCAAAATCATCATGATAGTAATTGTCGTCATCATCGTTATCATCATCATCGTCGGTATCATGATTAACATCATTGTCATTATTATTAACTTCACCATCGTCCTTATCGTCATCATTATTATGATCATGATCATCGTCGTCGTCATTGTCGTCATCAGCATCATCATCATTATCATCATCATTATCATCAACATCATCATCATCATCATCATCATCATCATCATCAACATCATCATCATCATCATCATCATCATCATCATCATCATCAACATCATCATCATCATCATCTTCATCATCAACATCATCATCATCATCATTATCATCATCATCATCATTATCATCCTTATCATCGTTAGCATCGTATTATTATCATCTTCATTATCATCATCATCAGCGCAAACAGCATTACTATTATCATCATAATTATTATCATGATCATTATAGTGATCATAATCATTATCATTGTTTTCTATATCATTGTCATGATAATAATCATCATGATTGTTTTCGTTGTCATCATCGTCATCATCATTGTCTCCAACAACATCATTATTATAACCACCATCATTATAATTATCATCATTATATTTATTATCATCATAATCACGATCATCCTTATTATTGTCTTCCTTATTATTAGTATCATTTTTATTATTGTTGTCATTATTATCATTATCACTATCATCGACATCATTACTCTGATTACGAACGTCATCATTGTCGTCATCATCATTATCATATCGTCATCATCGCTGTCATTAATATCATAAGTTTTAGTGTGATCATTATCATTATTATTATCGTCGTTTACATCATCATCATCATCATCATCATCATCATCATCATCATCATCATCATCATCATCATCATCATCATCATCATCATCATCATCATCATCATCATTATCA
>JAPYYV010005579.1:0-15238 GCA_030522625.1 Copidosoma aretas | reverse complement strand
CACACACACACACACACACACACACACACACACACACACACATACAGAGACATACTTTTTCTAAAAATGGTATTTTTTTATTTTAGACACTATATGAAACATTTCTAACGTATTTCTAGAAAATTTTTTTTTACCTGTACAAAGCTTCCTCTATGAGGAAGCAATACTAATTATAATGAAAGTAATATGCTTAAAAATTTTATGAATAGTTACGATAATAGAAGGAATTTTGCATTTTCCAGTAAGATTATTAAATATGACATCTACAGTCATACGTCGAAGTTGTTTTAAATACAAACATATTTTATTGTGTTTATTAAGATCAATTCAAGTTATAATATGCTATCATTCTCATAATAAAAACACAATAAATCTCATGTCAAAATAGATATTCAAGTCAAATCAATACATCCCATACTTTTCAAACCTACTTAAAATTTAATTATCTCAAATTACATTAATTTCAAGTCATTTTGAATCCATCAAATCCACAAAGTCGTACATTTTGTAATTTATTATTTATTTTTATTAAACTTAATTTTACATTATGAAGTAGGTTCAAAAATTTGATCGTAATTTTGAGTATATGTACTTATAAGTATAATGAAATATATTTTATGTACAGATACATCTATTAAAACCAACCAGTAAAAATATTATATCAATTTGCATAAAAGTCTACAAAAGTTTTTTGAGACTATTCAGTCAATTTAAAATGTTCGTTACATTTGTACACACATAAAAAGAAACGATAAAAATAAATTGTTTAACAGTATATTGATTGAATTTAATAAAAAAAATTTATCATCTATTAAAGCAGGTGAAAACTTAACTTTAGAGAAAAATGTATGCTAACTAAAATTATGATAGAAATAAGCGAATAATGTACAAAACATTTCAGGATTTCTTTTAAAATAAATTGAAGACAATTATAATAAATACTAATTATCACTATCTAAAAATATGCAATTCAAAATCGATGGAAACTGATTCACTTTCTATAACCTGTGACAATCGATTTCATTGTTGATTTATTTTATAAAATATAACTGTAAGATTTTTAAAACAAACAATAAATTTTTCTAAATGATGGACGTCCAGAACCTCAGAGCTTTTCGAGGAAAGTCATTAGTTTAGTTGGTGAAATTTCTGACAATTTTTATGATCGGTATTATATTTTGGGTGAATGGTTTGCGAGGCAGATTCTTGAATTATCTGAGTTGTTTCCAAATTGTATATTAAATAATAAAAAAATATTTTATTTTGCCGGTATAGGGTGGATCGCAGTTTGAGTTTCAGTGTATTTCATCTCGTCAAAACGATACAAATAATTAATTTTAAATTCAATAAATACAATTTGTTTATTCATGTCAAGATCTATCGATACTGAAGTGTTGACGGTGGCTCCAAATAACTTAGAATCCTTGCTGTTTCTTCATCAAACTCATCCACCGATCGTCTTTTTCTTCCAATGAAAATCGGAGCTGGTGTAGTATTGTTATTTGCATTTCGGAAAAGCAACTGAAAATATATTTATAAATTTAACCCAGTGCTTTTAAAACTATATAATGTGTATTAGAACATTAAATTCTGAAACTTTGACAGAAAACATTACATTCCAAAATTTTTCAGAAAAAGACGTTTCTTTTGAAATTTTTAGATATCAAAAATATGTTTCAAAAATTTCAGAAATAAAAACAGAAATTAGAGTTTTGCAACAGAAAAATTAATGTCTCAATATTTGTGAACAAAAAACTTATTTTTGAAATATTTCGATTGTTCGTTATATGTTAAATATCACGTGTTCAACATTTTCTGACTATTATATATTTTTCCGTCGTAGTATTTTCTTGACATTTCTTTTCCATGACGTTTTGAGTTATTTAGTTGTATCCCTCTTTTCAAATTTATCGAGAGCGTAACTAAAATCTTGAATCATTCCCTCCAATTAAATTAATTCCCTACAATTAGTTGAAGTTTATCTAATTTTAAATAAAGAAATTTTATTCTAATGTGTAATCAATCCATTTAGAAAAAATAATAATTTTGAAGTAAAAGTATTTTTCTCGTCCTATAGAATTTTCGGATGTAATCTTTTTTGTCGGAGATCTTTTTTACGTGATATTTTTCGTCGTAGAATTTGTGTATGCAATGTTTTTTGTCAGAGATTTTGATTGTCATGTTTACATGGTTAAAATTCTGGTGCATCATTTTTTTTGTCCATGGCACCGATGTGAAAATAAATAATATTTCGCACGATAATTGGTACGGTAATGTAGCTTTGATATATATGTATATGTGTAAATCAGAGGATAATCAATTCTCGGGTTTTTGGATACCAAGTCAACCAATGAAAGGACTTACGTTAATCTGATAAAAAAGAACTTTTACCGATAGTAACTTTGACTGATAGACCGTGAACCACCAACAACGGCCTCGGATAATAAAATAATACAACACTCACCATGACTAATCTAACCAAATAGACAGCAAATGTCAAAAATGAAATGGCCATTAAAGCTCCTTCAAGTGAGGGGAATCCTAGTGCTTCGTCGTGTCCTCGAGCTTCCCTAGGTAGTCGCGTGGGTGCCAGGGCGTGGCTAACCCTTGACTCTGCAACGGAATCGTGTTAGTGCTTAATTAAAAATGTTACGGATTTTACAAATTTTCTTTAACTTGTACCTTTTTTTTTATTTTAAAATTTCGTATTCAAAACATTTTTTTTTAATATGATTAAAAAAAGTAATTATGTAATTAATATATTAGGAATTATTGCATTTAACTGTACACAAAGATGTTATTATTTCGAATCATCTATAATGCATGGCATTGAAATTGTAGGAAAAGTTTCTTTTAAAAAAGCAGAGAACAAATCAGTTGAGTTATAATTTTAATTTATTATTTTGACGTAAACAAAAGGTCCTTGGCGTGATTTCATGTAGTTTTTTTTTTGTCTTCAAAATAATATGATGGGATCAAAAATAAAATTATAAACATACTTATTTCTTCTATCAGTGTGTGCTCGAACATTTTCAAAAATCGTATCTTCCCTATCAAATTGGGCGGCTGGGACTTGAGCGTCTTGTGCACCCGTTTAAGAAGGTCAACGGGCAGATAGGCAAGAAACCCTTTGTCATTTTCGGTTTTATTGAAGGCTTGAGATGACTCTGACATATGAGAGGTCGAAGCTTTCGTTATCGTCTCCGATAAATCCGAAGCTGCGCCATCTTGTCTCGTACCATCCGCAGATGGTGGCTTGTCAAACTGGAATCGTTAAGTACCACGATTTTTTTTTACTATGACAGAGTACACTTTAATTGAATGAGTCATTTTTATCAATTTCATGTTTGAAACATTCAAAATTTAATTATTAATTTTTTTATAATTTTATCGAAATTTCCTACTATTCAACACGTTTTGCTGCTAAAAAGAATTAGTGCAATTTGATACGCAACGCAAGGTCAATCAATTTGTGAAAAACTATTATAAATCAAATAGTGGGCCTTATAATCAAACTTTGTTACAAATAATATTGTGTATAAAAAAAATCAACTAATTTTAATTTGGGACACTGCATATATTTTGGATCAATTTCATCTGATTAAATATTTTATATTAATTTATGACTCTTTAATTGACAATTTAAAATCAGTTAAATATGTATGCATAAATTTTTGTTTATTTAATCGTTCAGATTAAAAAAAATACATCGATACCATGAATATTTAAATACATAAAATTTAAAGTTTGTGTTTAACAAATGTTTGGTGTGTGCATGCGCACAACTATAGTTGTGTATACACAAAAAAGCACTAAAAATTAAAAAAAAATTTTTAGACACATCCACGAGACGGAGATTTTCTCTTTGTCTTTAGGAATATGAGAACATTAGAGCGTGTACCGCCATGGTTGGTAAACACATCAGCTGCAGGTTAGCTATATTCGATCAGTTTAATCACGTACAAACTTAAAATAGGACATTGTTTTGTCCATCCAAAATCTTTCAATTTAATTTTACACTTATCTTAAACTTTTTTTTTCAAAATTGTTATGAATTTTTTGTTAACCCTTTATTTAGTTGAAAACTTGTTCCTTAAAACTTTGGAAGTTTCCTAACTAAAATTTTTTAATCAAATCGTTGGTTCAGAACTTGACTTTAACATTTTTATGGTAGCAAAACATACATGCGACATTTGTCCTCCGTTTTCGAATTCCTCCTTTGTGTCTTCGGCGGATTCCACCACAGCATCTTCGAAAATTTCCGCACCCACGGTGCTCACTGTTCTTTCAGTGGTGAAACTTACTATGGTAGCATCAAATTGCATTGGGAAGTCGGGCCGAAGGCTATCGAAAAACTGGGTAACGTTTCGCAAACTCGTATCCTATAAATCATGAATATGAAATTATTATTGGTCTTTCGTTGCAGAATTAAATTTATCACAAAACTCATCCCACCGATAATAATTTTATGAAAATTTCTCATAATTACAATTAATTTTAAAATGAAATTAGTCGTGTCAGCACACAATAAGACACTCGTCTACTCTACAACAGGTTTACGATCGTTATTAAAAAATAAGAAAAAAAAATGTAGTTTGAGCAACAAACAAATGAAGTTGACGGAGGTAGTTTAATAATAAAACCGTTACACAAACCATTTATTCAGTAACAATAACCAAATAATTGTTCGATCTACTAAAAATAAGTAACGGCAGGCCCACCAATGGATTTGTTTGACTAAATTCGGCACGGCTATTTATAATATGAATTAATACAAATTAATTTGTAGAATAGTAAATAATACAAAATACGTAACAAAAGTATATGGATATTAATTAAACTACTCAACTATCGGTAAAAATATAATAAGAAAAATAAAATGAGTAAAATGAAGAAACACCAAAACATTTTTTAAATGTATTATATTGTATTGTATTGGACGGAATATTTTATTGTCAAGAAATAATTTGAAAAAAAAAGCATCTCTAACTTCGGAGTCACTGCCGAGTCCCTCTCGGGTAATTCGATCTGTTGTTATTTTGTTGAATTAAAAAAAAAATTTCATGTTTCTAAAAAAATGATGAAAAACCAATTCGTGATTTAAAAAACTTGGAGCCAGCCTTCTTTACAAGAGCGTGGAAAAATATTTTTTTTTTTAATCAGAAAAATACAGTCGGATGAAGCTTTGTGACAAAAACCGACTGCCACGAAAATCGCAATTAAATTACAGCTCCATTAGCAATCGAACAAAAACTCAAGCAACAATTGGGAATTAAATTTGATTTTTAATAATTTAAATAGGATATCAAATGTCGCACTGGTCCTTCAACTTTCGAGAAGAAAGAAAAAATTTGGGAAAGAAAGTCTCATTCATGGCGCGTTTAACGAAACAATCGGACCCAACTGTCGATTCAACTACCAATGAAAATCAACAACTGAATTTGAAAAAACCTCGGACCAACAATGAAACGTAATGCCCAGCTGCGAGAAAAACGTTGGATCGAGAATCGAATTCAAATGGCGATAATTCTTCATTCGGGAAATGATAAGACACTGCTACTCGGCCCGCACCCACCTGCTTCTCGGTGGAGGCCTCCTGAAACTTGGGCCCCCCGTCCTTGCGCACCGGCGGCCTGTACACCTTGCCGCGGTCGGAGAACTGCGGTATCTCGACCCACTCGGCGCCCACCAGCCCGGCCAGCAGAGGAACGACCGCCGCGAGCAGCGCCCCGGCCCGGCGCATGGTTCCGCTCCTCATCGCCCGCGGCCCGCGCTCCCGCGGCTCGGGGACGCCCCCGCCATCGCCGAGAGCCCGGCCGGCGCGCGCGTCGGGGAAGAAGCAAGCCGGAAGGAGCGAGTCGCGCGCGGGGGCTGTCGCGCTTCCCTCCTGCCCGCCGCGGGTGACGGATGATCCTCGCGCGCCCGGGACCGCCGAGCGCCAGCGCGACACTGGCGAAGGGACCGCCGCGCGGCTTCCTCCTCGCCGTCCCCGCTTCTGGGCCGCGCGCGAGCGATTATCCGCGCCAGGGGATCGCGCGCCCATTAGCGGAGGACTTGAAAGCCAGCGAGCGTGCCCCCGGCTCGGCGGAAGCGCGGGTCGGCCGTGGATCCGGGAGCGTTTCGTTGCGCGGCTCGGGCGAGGTTTTTTCGGTTTTTTGGAACTCGGATCGAGCGTCCCGCTGCGTTGGGCCGCTGCTCGGGGCGAGTCGCCCGGCCGAAGCGTTTGGAAATGTTTTTCGATCATCAACGACGGTCTGTGGCGAAAAAACTGGTTCGACTCCGCGCTCGTTGCCACTCTGGTCGCATGCACTGGCTGGATGGTGTTTGAAAACCCAAGTGGATTTTTAGAAACAAATTTTAAATACGCACGACGATTCGGATCGTCAACAGCGACGTCGCAACGTTTTTTACAATTTCTCGCAATGTTCCAAATACTTTTTGTGAAAGGTGAAACTGTAAATTTGGAGTGACTCGATGTACACGGAGAAATTTAAATAGCTCAGATTATAAGACCCAGCAAACATACAGCGCGTGCTAAAAATTTTCTGGACTGGAAACGAAACTCGTTCTTATTTGAGTATCAAAATTTCACTCTCGTCCAAACAATAGAGAAATAAAAACGAAATTTCCAGACAATTCGGTGCGTCAAAATAAGATAGCTACGTTTTTTTCGTAATTACAATAAATTGTAGTTGTTGCAAATATTCCACTAAGACACAGAAAAGTTTTTTTTTTTCATTTTTAGTCGAATGGCTTGATGTACTGAATAATTTGTAACGTACGTAAATTTGTGCCATTCATAATTGCTGCTATGATATGGAACATTAGATTCAATTTTTAACCATCAAGATTAAAATTATATTTAATTTTAAACGATGAAGGCATTTTGAGACCCTTGCAATCAATTTTAATCTCTCGATAATAGAAAATATTTGTTTTTTAACGAATGAACAATTTGTGCATTTTAAAAACTCCGTGATAATTAATTTACCATCATATTTTCCACGCACATATGTTAAATACATCTTTAGAAATTAGTGATCGAGTTGAACTTTCAATTCTTTGTATTGTAGTAGATTCGCTCAAAAAACGTGACTAATTAAAAAGAAATATTGTTTTAACAAGACAACAACGACAAATAGATTTGAGAAAATCCTTCTTGGATAATTTTTTCCGAGATAATTTTTTAAGATGACATTGATTTGAAGAAAAATATAAAATTAGTGTTAATCGTTACAATACTATCAACCCAAAATTTTCTTGTGTTTAAGTAAGTATGTTGTAACATATAATAAACTTGTTATTTTTCTTCAAATAATTTTTCACATCAGGCCATTCGAAAACTGTAGTTTTTTAAGATACTGTTATGTGGGATTACGTTCGGTATGGTGATCGGGAAGTACAATTACACATTTTTAGAATTCTACTTTTTCATCATATTTTTAAATTACAGAGCGGCCGTACTAAATAAAAATCGAACCATTGAATATAATTTTTCACGCTTCAAAATTATATCAATAATTTACAAAACTGTCATTATACAGTGTAAGTGACGTATTACAAGTCGTTTAACCATCACGGATTTTCCACGTTTTGCATTTTCGATCTTAATTTATTATAATCTCCCAATGTTAAATATTATAAGATTAGCGTAGTATAAGGAAGCAATTATGTTACCTTGAATTTTTCGTATGACAAGGAAACGATGAGAAAGGTAAAAGAGAAACGTAATATCGCGTGAGTTTGTCGTTTTGTTACGGTACAAAAATTTTCCGAGTCGCACTGACAACGATGATTTTCTGTTTAACGTGTAAGCCAACATTCAGTGTAACTGTTACTCGTAAACATAAGTTCTATAAGTGTTTGAACGAAAACTGTATTATACGGTTTTTATAATAATATTTTACATCAAATGATTCATGAATGTGCAACAGAGTAATAGTACCCCATTGTAACAGAATGAGAATATTAAACTTTATGAATGTTCATATGGAAATAAAATCTTTACTTAAATCAACTTTAAATTATGCTATACGCATTAGTATAGTTGTGATGGATTGAGGGCTAAAAACCAAGACAAATTAGGATAGATAATGTTGTAGACATTATTTTTCAGTGAAACAGTCTTCATTATATCTGCTACAAATACAAATTTGCCATCTTATTTAACAAATTTGAAAACTTTTTTCACCACTAACTCTTCTCACCATATGACAAAGCCGATACAAAAGTTCGACCAATTAGAGGACTTCTTTAGCCGCTAATTAAAATCCTCCTCCGATTGGTCAAACGTATGTATCTACTTTGTCAGTTTGTCACACAGTAAGAAAAGTTAGTGAATTAGGCCCCATCAGGCCGCCCAGGAAGGGGGCATTAGACTCGCTCTTGCAGTCGATGCCGACAACACCTTTATGAATTTTTTCTCAAAATTTTGCGCTTGTATAAGGAACACATTTACAAGACCAAATCGATGGCAAATTTTTTTTGTTTTTGTCACAGTTTTTACCGTTTGCGGGATATAAGCAAAACAAAATTTCAAATACGATTTAAACATTGACCCACCAATTGTTGAAGTTTTTAACTATTTTGCCCGTTATCAGAGAAATGAAAACGTATAAGGTAATATCAAGATAGTCACCGTCTACTACGCACTCTTTGCTCAAAATCAAGGTATCTATTAGTCCTGGGGCTGGGTAGGATCCCGTATCCAACGGGGTGTCTACTCACATAATAAGGTGATTTCTGTGTAATATTGGGTGTAGAATCCGAATCCACTGGTCGTTTTTGGTTGACAATCCTGGAATTTGTTTAAAACGCCATTGTTGAAACAAATAACAGAAACTGGTTGTTTTGACTTGGAAAATGTGTGCTCTTGTTGATTAGCTTATTTTAAGAAGAAACGGTCCCTTGTAAATTTTTCGAAAAATGCATTGGAAAAAAGTTATAAATCTTTTAAGGTTCGGAATTTCGCTTTTTCAACCAACTTTAATTGTCAATAACTTTTAATCTAATTAATATTTTCACGATTTTCAAAAACGTTCTTCTTCTGTTAGTGTTCCTTTACTAATTCTAATATAGGTTTTGTGGTTTTATTCGTTTTAGATGTTGTTTATGCAAAATAAAAAGAGTCTTTAACAATGCCACTAATGCACCTATTATGAAGGCTTGCTTTAGATGCAAAAGAGAGCCTGTAGTCGAAACATGGTGATTATTATAAATTTTTGGTTTTGATTCAGAATCCACTGATAGCTCTTACTTTATATTAACACGGTTTGTTTAAAATTCTATTGTTCAAACAAAAATCTCGGAAACCTTATTTCTTGAGCAGGACAAATTTGTTTCTTGTACTTTGGTCTATTTGAAGAAGAAATGGTAGTTTTCTTCACAAATGTGCGATCGCCTCCAGGGCGATTTTAGCGATTTTAACGCAGCCCTGGTTGGATCGCACTTTAGTGGCGGACACTGTTTTTCCTGCCGAGGGTGTACCAGGGTTGTAAAAGTGCCCGAGGTAGGAAAACATCTATTGTAGGTTTTTGAAAAGTGCATTAAAGTAAAGTTATAAATCTTTAAATATTCGGAATATTGCTTTCCAACCAACCATAAATGTTAATAACTATTAATGAAACAAATATTTATACTTTTTTCAAAAACGTACTTTTTCTGCAAGTATTATTCCTCTGGTTATTATTGATTCTCAACAGTTTTTTTCATCAGCTGTTTTTTTTTGTATTTACATAATTTTTGTGACATTTATAATTTACACTTGATTAAGGAAAATAGCAAGCTACGTTCGAACTTTTTTTTTATATTTTCCCTACGTAATGTTGAAGTGATTTGAGTGCTACTTAATTTAATTATGTTTGATATTATTCTATATCTAACGTAATTAATATTCAAATCAATATGCTAATAATATATGCTTTTATTTTATGCTTAAGGATACGTACAATTATAAAATTTATGACTAAGTATTATTTGGCTCTATGCATAATAAGATAATCTTTTTATTTGAAGATATTATTTACTTTTCTTTGTACTTCATTAGGAAATCGAAGGGCACGCTTGATTAGATCGTAAATCGAAAAGTCGACGTAACTCACGTAACTAACGTTCCTGTTTGAGGGTGTGTTCCGAAAGCAACTCTCGTTACTTACGGGTAACTTAAATACGACACAAGATTTGTCTTGGTACTATTCAGATTACTAGAAATTGCCAAACTTGACTTTCGGAACGCAGCCTGAATGCTATGCTCTCTCTCTAACTAGCAAGGTTGCTACATATGGTGGCCGATAGGGGCGCGCTTCCGTAGGGGGAGGGGGGGGGGCTGCTGCTGCCGGCGGCCGGAGAGAGACGCGAACCCTTCGACATTTCGACAATAGTCAACAATAGTACTTAGTCTACTAGCAGCTAGTCGTAGTTATTTCGCCGTCTTCTACCTTTTAATTATAAGTTTTTAAGACGTAAGTACTGTCCTGTACAAATGTCAAGAGTGGAAATGGAAAGGCGAGAAAAAGTTCATCGCCATTATTTGCTTCACAAGAGTTGTTAGTCACTTACTTCTTGGTCGTCCATTGACACAAAGCACATTAGAAATTTAGCACTCTTACTTCTTCAATTTCTTGAAATAACTTTTGCGGTCGACGTTTAGGTTATTTGCTTTGAAAAATGGCGAACGTTAAGCAGGAAAACAAATTCATCACCTTACAAGGCTCGGCCGCCATGGTTTGCCATTATCTTGGTGAGTTTAATAGTTTTTAAACTTTTTTCTTTTTCGTTAGTGATTTCGGTGATTTTACTTTCTGCTTCCTCTGTGTATTTTTCACACAACAGAGTATGGGATGTCCAATATCCTATATCAAAGAGGTGTTTGCCCAACTGATTATTTCGAGCAGTCCAAGTTTCATGGAATCAATGTGTTCAAGCTAAAAAAGGGACATGTTGACTATTTCACTCGTGTACTTGGTGAAATTGAGAATTTGCTCGCTGATAAGGAAGTGACTTGCGTCAAGTTGGTTTTAATAAACGCAGAAACAAGCGAATATCTTGAGGAGTGGAAATTTGACATCAAGTACGAAGACGAGTCTTATAGTGGTTCTCAAACGCAAAACTCATCCTCTTACGGAAGCAAAAATACCCAAGTGATTCAAAAAGAAATGACTGCAGTTATGAGACAGATTTTGGGTAAGTTACAAGAAATCAAAATTTTGTATCGATTCATAAATTATTTGTGTGAAAAACATTTTCAGGTGCAACGACCATATTACCTTTATTGGAAGAAAACTTGGTTACCTATCAAATTCGGGCCACACAAAGACCTGGGCTACCTATATTTAAAGGCTGGCATTCAGTAGAGACCACCAGTATTGCAAATCCACAAGTAATGCAATTCAGAGATTTTTCAACATCCGTCCATGGAGTTAGCAGTAACATAAAATACAAAGGGACCTAAATAGCGCATTTGTATGGTAAACATTTTTGAGCTATTTATTGCACAGATTTTAATATTTAGGTTTTCTCTTTTTGCAGCATAAGGTTTTTTTTTTTATTTAACATCACTTTTGAACAGTGACTCGATTACTTTTTTATTTCACTTCATTAGAGTTATTCATTCATCAAGTGTATTGAAAGTAGTTATATCATAAGAAAAAAGACTGCAAAGAAAGTGCTGGTTTGTATATTATATAATGTAAACTTTTTTAATTAACTAACGATCTGAACAATTCAGTGGTTAATTTCATATCACTGCACGTGCACGTGCATGTGCTTATATATTTGTATATCAATTCTCTCTGCACTTTGCACTTTCTCTTTCACCCCTTCTTTCGTAGGTAATATTTTTTCTTTTTTTGCATGAGAAATCCGTTAATGATTCGATCTAATTTTAAGCTGAGATTAAAACTGCTGTATAAATAAAAAACATGAATGATTTTTTTTTATTGAAAATTGTTTCACAGAAAAGTTATATCTTCTTTTATAAAACAAAAAAATACTATTCTACTCTTTAAAATGTAATTAAAAAGTAAAAACATCAACCATGTTATTTATAAAAAAATTTTTGGCAAAAACAAAGCGATTTATTTTGTAAGAAACAAAAAATATACACACTTTATTTGTACTATAAACAATTTAGCCCATTTGCATATTACCATTCGCTGCCGAAGCTGTAGAACAGACTCAACAGACCCATTATGTCCACGTGTGTGTGTTCTTATAGAGATTTTGTATATGTATACGACTCAAGAACTCAGCATACAGTAATTGGCTTATTTGAACTATCATTGTTTGAAACTTCGTTTGATAAAAAATGAAAAAAATGATCTTTTGTTTAATATTGTTTTGTTACAATTTAAAATAAAAAATATTACAATTAAAACAGAATCATATATTTATTTATTTATTTTAAATATTTTTTGGTACGCTGGTGAAGTATTTCACAACCTTTTTGTTGCATGACACAAAACGGTACTTTTGTATGCTTGTTAGGTAGTTTTTATGCACTGCTCAGATAAAGACTGTACTATATATTGGTATGGCTAAAAGTTTGGTAGCATACCGAGCAGCGACTGATAACAGTGGAGTCCTTGTTTAATGAGTGAATTTTTACTTACAATAGGTAGTCTACCGAACTGTTGAATGTTTTATTGCAGTGATATAAGACCGTCGATCATGTGAGGATTCATATTCCTTGTGATTGCTTTTATTGCTGTTTATCATAGGATTTCTGGTGTGGATCAGGCAAGAGCTGTCTGTAGAACAGTGCTGTGATTGTCACGGGAAAAAATTAATGTTGATTGTGTGAAATAAATTGATAATTTACCATTAAGTCTAGCATTATTATCATCAAAGTACATGCATAGCTGTAACGATGAAAAGTATACTGATGATAGTGAAGATAATATTACTATTAATAATTAATATTGATGAAACTTTAGCAATTCATTTGTTATTCTGTATCGGAATTGTCAAAATAGCGCTAGCACCATCATAAAGGTGGCGAGTTTTTTGGTAAGAATTAAAAAAAGGCTCTGGACTAGTTAGCGCAACTATAACACTTTTCACTTGTGATACATGGTGGAAAAAATTTCAAAGGTGCCAGAGCATTTATCTAATATTAAAATAATACAATTCGTAATAACATTGTCGCTAAACACTTATCGTTAAATTTTTCTTCTTCAAGAACATTCATGAAAAATAAATTTAATAGAGCTGCCATTTTTTACGTGCTTCTTCTATTCACAAAACAAAAGTTCTTCAATTTATGTTCGAAAAACTAAACTTTTGCACATGCATGCTTGTATAAGTTTTTTAATGGCAATATTTTAATTACAACTTTACGGAATACTTTTTAATAAAATAATACTCTGATTCAATTTAACTTATTGCGTAGAAAATTGTTTTTTTTTTCTCGAAAAAAAAAAACCACTTAAATTAAAAATAACAATTTAATTTTCTATTGCATTCAATAAAAATTAATATAAAAATGAAAAATCATGGAACGAATATTATTTGAGTTGACACAAAAAAAATTAAGTAATACAATACAGAGTTCAAGTTTAGTTTTTTGTTTTTGGAGGTACGTGCTTAAAGTTAATAGAAAAAGATCCCCAACTCGCAAAGCGTGAAAAAATGAATGGAAGGAAGAAAAGAAGTGGTACAAACTCAAATTCTCAACGCCTCTTGCTGTAGCCAGGTTAGTCTCAGATAATCCTTGCGACCCTAATTAATTTTAAGCTGTAGAAGTATGTATATGGGCAGAGAATCGCCTGACGGCAGCAGGACGGCTGGCATGGCTGTATAGTGCAGCTACCTATAGTTTTACCATGCATATTTTTTTCTGGAAACGTAATGCAGAGTCCAGGGCTGTATCACCTTTCCCAGCGTTAAAATATTAATACACGCAACGTAAAGTCGTGAAAGAATTTGTGTTTTCATTTAAAAAAATAAATTCAAGAATACAAACAAACTGTTTATAAAGCTTCAACGGGTACGTGCACGCAGAATTCTGGATTGAGGAAAGAATAAGGTCTTTCATTTACAATGGGCATTCAGTCTTCGTGGTTCCGTATATTAGACGGAGTTTCTGTAATTTATCAACTATACGTTTATTATTATTATTTTTTACAAATACTTATCCTAAAAACTAAGAAAAGACAAACATCCTTTGCATGTTGTCTATTGTAATAATCTCAAGTTCATTGAATTCGATTGAAAATTGGAATGGAAAAACGTGGGATGAATCAGTGAAAATTTATTCGAAGAATAAATAAACCTTTTCTAAAAAATCAGTGACTTTTGTTTTTGTGATAGTAGAACCGCGGGGGTCCCCCGTACAATTCAGATATTACTTATAAAATATATTATACGTATGTAGGTACATAGGATCATAGTGAGACAGAAAAAACGATGATAGAATTTAATTTAAATGAAAAAAACAAAACGAATGTATAAATATAGAGAACATTTACATGAAATAGTTGTTCAAATTGCTGCATATGAATTTTTGTAGGAAAAAACACAACTTTTTTTTCAGTGGGAAATAATTATTGAAGTATAATAAGACCAAGTAATTTTGGTTTGTTAATCATATCAGTAAGAGATCTGATTTTTACATATCCCCTGCGTAATATCTAAATGAGACGCTGAAAAAAATAAATAGCTATATAGAGGAGTGAGATTCAGAAATATAAAATATAATGTACATTTCGTAAAAAAAAATATATTGGTAGAATGTTTTTAACTATTGTATTCGCTTCATTTTTAAAAATTTAATCAATCGATTGAATCGAAGATTTTTTGATGATTTCCATTCACATCAGGACAAGATAGGAGTCGAAAAAATTTATTTTCAACGCAAAACCTGGATCAGTACTGAAAAATTTCGGTTGAAAATTGACTTGAAAAAACGAATATATTAATTTATCTTCTGTAATTCAAATATACGAATGATGTGATACAAGTGTATAAAAAGAAACAATTTCATGAATTTCACGTAGTAAAGTAGTAAGTGGGGATTTCACTCGTAACAATGAATGTCACACCCTAGCCGAATTACAGTTTGTTAATAACGAGACCAGAGAAATAGACGATACGTATACCTGGTTTAGTACTTAAAATTCTTTTGTTACGTCCCTTTCAAAAATGTATGATTTTTTTTTTTTTTTTTTTTTTTTTTTTTTTTTTTTTTTTTTTTTTTTTTTTTTTTTTTTTTTTTTTTTTTTTTTTTTTTTTTTTTTTTTTT
>JAPYYV010005578.1:0-15239 GCA_030522625.1 Copidosoma aretas | reverse complement strand
TCTCCGCCTCTTCTTGTTAATGTTTATTCGGTGTTGTTTAATACAATGTACATAGTTATTTTTATGATGTGTCTGTAAATTTTCACGCCATGACCGTCCATGTGACGTTTTGTCCTGGCACCGACATGGTAAAATAACTTAACTTATATTATGTAAATTTTAAAAAACCTTTTATAACTTTTCAATTTAATTTTTGTACAGTTAATTTGTGTCCTGAAGAGGTCGCCAGAATAACGGCGAAATATTGATACATTGTGTCATTAATAAACAGTCATGGTCCTATAACCGAGTTTTATTTTTTGATGTCCTCTACTATTCTTCTGATTATTCTCTCTGACCAAGGGAAGAGCTAAGGGTAGCGTGGTAACTTGGAGGTACGTCTGCCAGTCTTAAGAGTCCCGAATTTTCTCCTTCTTCTCTACTCTATGACCCGATTAAAGAGAGCCACTTCTCCTGTCTCTTGGTCACACATTCTTATCTGAGGTGGAAGGACGCGTACGTATTGTTATGGTATGTATATCGTATGCAAGGGCCATGTCGAGGGCCGCGACAGCGTCGTTCTCGACGGGGATTTTCTTGTATTTTAGGGGTAGGTGTTTGTGTGATAGTTGTGTTATATTGTACAATTTCTTCTTTTAGGGAGGAAAACATAGTCTTTTCCTGCTGATCCTTGTTTCTCCTAAGGACAAGTTGCGCTGTGTTTTTACTGTAAACATTTTTTCTTGTTTGTGTACGCGCTCCACCCCTTTTTATAACATTTTGGCAGATATACAAAATGATTTTGTGTACTAAGGTTACATTATAGTTCATCCGTTCTGTTTTTTTTTTCCCCCATTTTTTTTGTTACATTCCCTATATTGTGGGTAGGGTATCATATTCGCAGAGTTACTTGCACATAATAAGTAACTTATGTCAAATTGGATTACGGTATGTTGCAATAGATATATTTTTCTTGGTAGGGGGACAGTTTTCCTAAAAAAGTTTTCCTAACAATTTTTTTTCCTAAAAGGCGTTCTTCGTAATCATGTTGTTCTCCAAAGCCCGTTTTTTCTCATTATTTGTTTTCCTAAAGCCTATTATTCCTACTGTATGATGTAACATTCTACATTTCTATTTTTCAAACGCCTTACTTCACTTTTACAATTCGCTTGTTAATGAACAGAGGTTATACCTTCAGTTCACATTGAGAAACGGCGTCGGTGCAAAATTATAGTTTGGTACTAAAACTTTTTTCAAATTTTACGTGACTTATGGCGACCGCATATACCTCTGTTGAACTTATAAGTACTAGAAAAGGATTTTTTTGCATATAGAGGGTTACATATAAGTTTGTGTAAATAATAAGCCGCAGACCGTAGGCCTACCTCTCGTGTACGCTCCTTTTGAGAATAAACGGGTAACATCCTATAAAAAAGTGTTAGAAGTTACGTGGCCAACTACAACTTGGTCAGAAAATAAGAAGAGGCACTAATAAACAAAGGAGACGAATTAAAGACAAAATTCTCACAATTGTTTAGCAATTCAACGAATATCTAGACAACGACGATATTCACAATTACTTACGACTTGTTGGGTGCCACGTGAAATTTTAATATGTAATAAATATCTGTATTGATACACTGTATTGATTATTAAATTGTTTATAACTGTATTGATTCAAGAAAAAATCAATGGGAATAACCGGCTTTAGGAAAAAAAATTATGAGGAAAAACGGGCTTTGGGAAAATACATAATTAGGAAAAACGGCTTTTAGAAAATAAAATTATTAGGTAAACTTTATTAGGAAAACTGTATGCCTAATCTTAAGTGAAAAAGAATTATAATTCTGTTCGTAGAATGTGAAAATGACGAATCAATGATGCAAGTAACCATTGACGAATAAAATTTCTTGAGAATTGTGTAGCAGTACATCAACCCTTTTTCCAATATTGTATGTATTAAAATATACTCGGTAAGTGTATGCCTTAAATCATGCAAGGTATACAAATGAAAATTCTTGTTAAGGATGTCGTAGGCTAAGGCGTTACCGCGATCAATCTACCCTACTAGTGTTTCTTATGTTAGTATTTTTAAGCAATTACAGGTCTTAGGATTAGTATGTTAGTTATTTTATTGTTATTTTTCGTAATATTATTATCATCATTCTTATTGTTATTCTAGCCGAGGGTATCATTGTAAGGTGTCGATGCTGTTTTAAAAAATTTGATTGCTCGTTTATGGTTTGTTTTTGTCGAGCTGTTGGCTTTCATTCGACGGCCCTATGCTTATAAGTCATATTGCCGACTTGTTGTGCAAGTGTTGGTTGTCCCCGCATCTGGATGACGATAGGCTTTTTTCTGGATCTTTCTTGTTGTATTATTACTGGTCGCAGTGCTAAGCTGTTATCTGGTGCTACGCTGCTGGTTTCAGCGAGTCTTGTACCGGTAATCATTCTATAACAGATTATTAGAGGGGGCCCACTGTTGGAAGAGGCACTTTCATATTTGCTAGTAAGGAATAAGAGAAGGCGTATAAAGTAGCTAGAGTATTCCGCACCCAGCATGCTAGATTTGTAACAATACGTATGTTGGTTTCTTTAATTATTATTTCTTTTACGCAATTTTACTTGGCATTTTATCTGACATATGGTATCCCTTAACTTAATTCATTTCAATTCTTGGTCTACTCACTGAATGTCTTTTTTTGCTACTGCTTATGCTATCATATTTTTAATGTTACAGTTATTTTTTATTTCACGATGCTATTTACGTAGTTTGTTTCAGTAGACGTGAGTGGATGTGTTGATTGCTTTAGTAATTATCTTATATTTGATTTACTAAATGTCTATTTAGGACACTTATCATTATTCCAGCGTTCTTTTTCTGTTTTTTAAAAGAGAAAGAGAGAAAATTTGTATGAGTCTGCGTGGGCTTTGAAAGATGTTTTTTGTTAAGGGGATTGGTAAGTTGTTTTTTTTTGCATTTTCTATTAGACGTTTGGTAGTATCTTTGAAAAATCTGTGTTCGACTCTTTTATTCTACGGACAAATGCTCTTGTTCGAAAGCGTTTTTGGTGTATCATCGATACTTTTCATCATTTTTTCGCGACTGATTTCAGGCGCATCTATTTAAGATCAGGTGAGGATGTTTGAACTGCTTTTACAAGACTTAACAGTTATAATATTCTAATTTTTTTTTTTCTTTGTATGCTTCTGATGTGTATATAGTTTTTTTTTAATTTTTTTTTGTTCTTCATCTCGTTTACAGTTATGATTGCTTTTTTTTCAGAATATCTAGTGACTATTTTTTGTCGATAACTATTTAATCTGGTTCCAATAAACTAACATCTAATCATACTGTTTACTTTATGAGCGAAAGGATGGTTAGTCTTCTAGGTTAAACTATGATAAGCCTCCTTTTTCTCTGTTCATTTTTTTTTGTTGATGGTGAAGGTAACTTAAGTAACTAGGATTGTTCGTAAGGAAGCTAAGAAAAGGACGAAGATAGGGTGCCTCATTCATAAAATAATATGTATGGGCCAATATCGTTAAAAACAAATATAACGAATACTAATCGAAGTACTTAATAATCTTTCGTAATCTGAATTTTCGCGTTTAACTCTTCCTCTAAAATCGACTACTTACATTTCTGTCGAGTAAGGATTAATTAACACATACCATTCATGTATTTTTCGTTTTGGTTTTTTCCGTTTTGTAATATTTTTTCAATTTTTGCAGCAACACTTCTTTTCTAATACTGATTAAATTCTTTTTTCTCATGCTTAAGTTACATGATGTTACTACAATTTTCTATTTCATTATCGTTCTTGCAGAAATAGATAACTTTTAATTATTTTGGTTCTATTTTATGGCGGTACTATTACTAGATTCTGTTCTTGCATTCTATCATTGTGACTTTTGGCATTATGGTTTTATCTTATTAAATGCTCTAAATCTTTGCTATTATTTCATGCAAGAGGTGATCATGCAAGCTAACAAAATTATTTAAGGGTGGCCAAATATAAACTCATTTATCGTTTAATAAATCAATTATCTAACATTTTGGGCTTACAGCCATTGTGCCGTTTGTAAAGTTCGATATACTTTTGCTTCCTCTTTCTATTTTCGCGATGCATCTGAATAAGAATAAAATGAATTATAATAATTTCAGATTTATACTTTTTTTTTAATAGTATGACGGATTTTCATTATTTTCTATATATTGTAATTTTTTGCATTCATTTTATTCACTTATTTATAAATTATCTATATTTAATATCAATTATGCTCAACTATTTTTTCGTACGTCCGAGGCTGTGAAGAAACAAAAAGTTTTAAGGTCCATTTTCTGATCATTTTTTCTTCATTTATTTAGATATTTAAGTTAAAGCTATCTATTTTTTATTTTGTGTAGGTACTCTAAGTATTCAGGTTTTCGTATGTTATCTACAATGATGACTCTAGCTTCATAGCCTCTCTGTAGCTTTACGTTATAAGTCTTATACTCGATCTCCACGATCTCGTAGGGTCCCTTATATTATGCGTCGTATTTGTCTTTTGAGGGTTTTTAAGGACAGATACGGACTCCCCTTCTATAAAAAATATAGTATTGAGTTTTTTGTCGGAGTAGTATGCCGATCAGAATCTAGCTTGTACCTGTTTCATGGCTGCTATAGTGCACATTTCCGTTAGAGACAAAGCAATTTGTTCAAAATACTTGTCATACATTGAATCATCTTGTTTGCATTGAAAGCTTGATTGTATGCGAGCTTTCATTCTGCATACTAGTTTGTAAGGCTTGTTTCCTATACTCTCATCCTCCGAGGTATTGTATGCAAGCATACACAATAGAAACAAGTTGTCCCATTTTTTAGCCTAATAGAGGTATGCTTTTAAATATTCTGCTAAGACATGATGCTTGTGCTCTTTTGCGCTATTACTTTTGGGGTGGTAGGCGGTGCTCATCATTTTATCATTTTAAAATAATCTTGCGAATTTCTTTATAGTTTTGTTCATAAAGTAGGCTCCACAATCCGATCATAATTTCTCCGGTGCGCAAAAATATGCTATGTATCTGTCAGTCAGCGCTCTCACTGTTTTATTGGCTATTGCTCTCTGTACTGGAGCGAGGACGATATATTTGGTTAGCCAGTCCTAAATTGACACTATATGGGTGTTTCCGTGGTCGTAGGATTAATCTACAGGTCCGTGGAGATAGATATATGTTTTTTTAAAGGGCCTATTTGGAGTATCTGTGATGAACATTGCTTGTTTTGTTTTTACCCCTACAGGTTTCTTGATCTGACAAGATTTGCAGTCAAGTATGAATTAACTTACGTCGGTCGCATATTTTTCCAATATGAATCTTGTACGATCCTATGGTAAGTTTTGTTCATGCCTTTGTATCCGCCAACTACAGATTCGTAGTATTCTTTTATGACCTTGTATCGCTAATCGGCCAGCGGTACTACAAGTGTAGTTGTGTATAGTAGAGCTGCTATTCTGAGATCTTTTAAAATTTCTTTAATTTGCTCCACATAATATTGCCACTTATGTATGTTTAACATTGCTAGGTCTCTTAATATTCCTATAGTTTGTACTTTGTTTGCTATAACTCGTGCTTTCGGAGCCTCTAAACATTTTTAATGTCAGATTTCAGCGCAGCATCGTCAAAGTGTTCTTTCACGTATATGCGTATCACATGTACTTTTATGATTTTTGATAATATTGCGTTTTCGAGCTCTTTAGTTACATTGTGAAACCGGTGGGTTTATATAGCCACGTTGATAGAGTTCGTCAATGGTCTCGGTATTAGGGACGTTATATGTCATCAAGCAAAAAATTAAATTTTCTAAATATCTAAATGGGTGATATGCAATTTTTTTTACATTTTGAAGTGGTGGTGGGTGTTCATTTTTTTGTGGTGCCCATGGTGGTAGTTCTTGAAGAAGCGTTGTTGTGCATAGTTTGTATTTTGCTACAGCGCTTAAATTCAATGTGTCATTTCTGATGTCACTCCCTGCTCCGCTCCCTGATTCTACAAGTGTCTTATTTAGGTCATTGCTTCGCTCTTTGTTGCTCCCTGGCTATGAATCGGACGAACTCTACAAGTTGTGTGTCGATGAAGGCTCCAGTGGCGGTGGGGGTTCAGGAGCAAGCAACGTGCGCTCCTTATCTTTTTTCTCTTTAATGTCGCTTCCTTCGTTGTCTCTTTCATCGCTGTCGCTTCCTTCGCTATTTCTTGGAAACTGATAAAAATTTTAATAATATATAAATATTAATCATGATTACAATGCAATCGTTCAATCCTAATTTAGTGCATTTTATGTATATTTTCATTTACTAGAGGGCTCCGCCCCCTGCGCGCTCCGCACGCCAACCCTCAACTATTGATGAAACATATCATTTCTCATTGTTTTTGAAGAGAAATAAAATGATCAACTATTCATTAACAGTAAGTTATTTTTTCAAATATAAATTACTTGTGAATCGATTTTTTAAAATCTTTTTAAAATTCTCCCGCTCTCAGCCAGTCTCAACCAATCACTGAATAGATAAAAAAGCTTAAGTCATGTGACAATCAATCTTGTATCATTAGATTTGTCATTCCATTTGCGCACACGTTGGTAGGTCGGTCTGATTTTCACTCTTTCTCTCTCACTCCCTCTCTTTCTCGCTCTTTCTCTCTCTCTCCCTTTCTCTCTCTCTCTCTCTCTCTCTCTCTCTCTCTTTATGCAGGCATACACGTACATATGTATTATAATGAAAAAATTCGTGGCCTTGTGGTGCCGCTTTGCTGTACGGCAGACTCGAATGACTCAATGACTGAGACTGTACTATACCTATACAATACACGAATAGTACACCCACACTATATGCATACACGCTCTCGGAACTACAACAGTACTTTCTGTCGTCCAGTGGCCCATGAATCGTCCAAATAAGAATAAATTAATATGTATGTTCGAGGTCTTGTCATAAAATAAGGTAAATCTTGAAATTTCTCGGGCTACGTACATTCGATTATAGATTTGTTTTTGTTATGTTGGCACACTCGCCTCGAACTTATGTTCACAGTTTCACCTATATAGCATATTCTGTTTATTTGTGTAAAAAACGGAACTAAGTGGTCAAAAATACTTAAAATTTTGACATTGGCATACAGTGAGTGTATTATAAGTAAGAAAAATTTTTACATGTGGTACAAGCTTTCCACAGAAGGTCGAGAAGATGTGAGTGCCGACGCTCGCCCTGGATGCCCCAGCACATCAACAACCGATGAAAATGTTGAGAAAGTAGAGAAAATTGTGATGGAGAGTCGTCAAATCAGTATTAGAGAAGACGCTTAGGATGTCAGCATATCGGTTAGCTCATGCAATGCAACTTTTTCGGAAATTTTAGGCATGAAGCATGTGGCAGCGATGCTCGTTCCATAATTGCTAAATTTTGACCAAAAATCCGTCGCATGAGCATCGCTCAGGAATTGTTGAATGACGTCAACGGCGATGCGAATTTGCTTAAAAGAGTCATCACTGGTGACGAATTATGGGTATATGGTTATGACATTGAAACCAAAGTCCAATCGTCCCAATGAAAGTGCCCAGGAGAGCCAAGGCCAAAAAGGCACGCCAAGTTCGATCAAATGTGAAGGTTTTGCTAACTGTTTTTTTCAATTACCGTGGCGTAGTGCGTCAGGAGTTCTTACCATATGGTCGTACGGTTAATGAGAAGTATTATCTTGAAGTTATGCGCCGCTTGCAAGAAGAAATTCAATGAAAATGTCCGGAATTATTGAAAAACAATTCATGGCTTTTGAATCATGATATCGCACCTGCCCACTCATCATTGCTTCTTTGTAATTTTTTAGCTAATAACAACACTGTCATCATGCCTCAGCCATCGTATGTACAGATTCGGCCCCCAGCGACTTTTTTCTGCTTCCAATATTAAAGAGACCCATGAAAGGCCGGCGTTTTGCGATGATTAAGGAGATACAAACCGAATCGCTGATAGAGCTCAAGGGCATACCAAAAAGTGCATATCAGAACTGCTTGGAGAATTGGAAAAAATGCTGACACTTATGTATTATATCTAAGGGGGACTACTATAAATGGGAACAAAATAGAAATTGATGACTAAATAAATATTTTTTGAGAAAAACGAAAATTCACCTCATTTATTAGACAGACCTTGTATGCATTTTTTGTAATGATATTAGAATATTTACAGATAAAAATTATGTTATCCGTAAAATAAATTTGTTATTCGCAGAGAAACTCGATTATGACATATTTTATTTTATTAATGTAATTATTTTATTTTTTCTAACATTCAATGTTTCAATTATGGCAAAGCAGCATAGCTTCTACTGGCAGTCCCGCAACTGTCCCGTATCTTTTTGTTCAGTTTGGATCCGGCATGCAGTATTTATAAGAGTCATTTTATTTCCTAATAAGTAAAAACAATGATTTTTTTTTCATATTTAACCAGTGGGATTTCTCAATAAAGTACTGAATTCTATATGATGGTTTCATGGAAAATAAAGACATTGTAAGGACTTTTTTTTTTCGTCATAACGCTTTGTTTGATAACATTGTAGGTTTGATATTTTCTTGTCATCATTCTTGCCTTTAAAATAGATTTGTATTGCTATTTTTATAGATATAAGACATACATTATTTATGATCACCATTTTTACATTCAGTACATAAGCTGACAATAATTTTTTTACGCACATGGTAAAAAAAAAGCTATAAGTGGTTAATCTGTCTATTTATATGTAAAAATAAGGTACTTTTACCATCGTTTCTATGAATACGTGCAAAAAATTATAACAATTCAATTAATTTTCTACTTTAAAAGCTAATAGGACATTTATTCAGAATTTTAATATACATTATAAAAATGAGAAAATTGTTTACTTTAAAAATCAGATAAACGACACAGATCAACCATTCTAGTTAAAGTATCTTATTCGGGAGCTAATTCATTGCAAAATGTATACAAATAATAACATGCAAATAGTCAACACAATTTGTTGATTCATTTTCGTAACAACATAATCTTTTAATTATATTTTACTGACAACTGTAAAGTTATTACAATATTTTTTAGATAAATGATTGTGTTATAATTTACATATTCTTAATATGTTTCAGTCTGCACTTTTACCAATACGTGTAAACTATGTGTTATTAATATAATTTATGAGATACAGTAGCAGCAATAGGCATTTATGAGATCATATTGATCATCAGTAAGATTATAGTTTTGTTGTTAAATTTGGATTTAGTTGATCCGAGAGTTATTCTCTTCTTAAACAAGTGGACAAGACAAATATGTTTTTTATATTCTACTAATGGGCCTTCTTAACAGAGTTCTGATTATAGATTACGGAACCATAACGAATCAAAATAATGTTAGGAATTTTTTTTATCACCAATTAGTTCCAGAACAATGTAAGTTTATTAATTTCTTGTAATCATTTTTGCTGTTGACAACGGTTTTAGTTTTACTCATTATATAAGATATAAGACATAAGTTTTGAATCATCATCATTTTGTTTTTCGATACTTAAGCCAACAATGATATTATTAACCAACATTGTCATGAAAAAACATGCTAAAAGCGGTTAAACTTGCTACGTATGGCTTAAAATGGGGTACTTATACTATCGGTTTGACCGATAGATGCAAAAAAATTTAAGTAATTCTATGCTATTTTAATTTTGGAAACTGTCACAAAAATTTCATTAAGAAAATAAATATTTTTTATGATTATAAACCAATCGTTTGATCTTAAAATCAATTGAATGACAAAGTTCTGACTATTTCAATTAAACTTTTAAATGCGGCAGCTAAATATCAGAATAATCATCACACATGATTACATGCAAATAACTTACACAAATTTTTGGTTTGTTTTCGGTATTATTTAATCTTATAATCATATTGTACATATGAGTACAATACTATCAAAAGATTTTATAAACAAATGAAAACAAATTATCATTTGCATGTTTGGAAGATGTTACTCACTGTACTTATCCACATTTACAAAAGCATGCGTTATCAATTTTATTAGAGAGATCAGTAGCAGCCATCGGCATTTATAATCTTGGTTTGGTGATTAGTGACATTATAGTGTTTTTATTAAATCTGCATTAGGCATTCAAATATTCTGAAAACTATTTACTTCTAAAAGGTAGATAAACGATAAATATTTTGTAAAGCTATGCTTTTTACCCTGGGTCCGGCCACTACACCTAACGGTAAAAATACGACAGTCAAGTACGGTTTCCCACTCCGCCACCCGATTTCTCGCACTATAGGTAGAGCGAGTGAGAGACGACGAGAGTTCCGGCGATGCAAGGGGGCGGGCCGGCAAGGCAAGGGGGAATGCGACGTTCTCCCCCCTTCTTAATTGAGGAAAGCTAATGAAATGAATTAAAGGAGGAAGGAAGAGAGAGGGAGAGAGTAAGAGAGTAAGAGAAAGTGCACTAGACCACACCTAAAGTGTAGCATGCACTAGCGGACAGCCTATAATGGCGCTTATGTGTATGTGTTGCGCAATCAAGTTGTGTGTGTGTGTGTATGTGTCTGCGTGTGAAAGAGTAAGTTGTGTGCGTGTGACACTTACTGCAGTGAGGACTAAAACAATCTCCAACCACTTTTTGAAGAAGCACCTACTGTATCACCAGTGGCACGTACACTGAACAAACCCTGGCCTGTAATAGCATCCAGAATTTAACTCACTGTGCGTAGTCGGTAGGTAGGGTCACACACGGCACGCATACGTCCTACAGCGTAGGGTTGGCTCTCACTATGGTCCCACAGTGGTCGATCGTATTGACTACAGTATTGGGGATCTAATAGACTCTTACATGTTGCAAGCATGACGGGCCACAGTTTTTTAGTTACATGGTTTGAACTTTACTGGCCGATCGGTGGTTTGTAAAAATTTAAAACAATAGTTATTGTGCTATCCGCTGACAACTACCATTCAGCTATCGCGGGAAAGAAAAATCCTCTTGGTTGAGACGATTTATTATTGCAGACCGACGTTGTTCAGCGATTTATAAAAAATTCAAATCCATCACCTTTTTGTTTTCCGCTGACGACTATCACCGAGCTTTCGTGATAAGTCAACTTAATACAGATATTATGAAATTCCTTTTCTGGCTTTGTTATATCTTTTATGACATCTACCGCTAAGCTTTCATGGAAAATCAATACAGCAAATTCTTTTTAAATCTTTCTGATCTTGCATTACATTCTTTTAGACGACTGATTAACCGCCACCTCTACCATCGTAGGGGTAGAACGGATCGTGCAACATACGATTTCCCCCGTCGATGGTACAGCGTCATACAGACGTTCTTTATAAAAGGTTCTCCGAGAGTCACGAGTCCACAGTATTCTCTGTTCATTCAATATGAGCAATATGGAGCCAATTACCAAAATGCATTTAATTAGCGTGATTAGGTGTTTTTTGCGTATTGCAAACGTTTGCGAGCAACACATTTGCACAATGTGTGGCAGTGTATGGAGTCGCGATCTGCCATCATTATTAATCGATATATTACCAAACAAGCTTTATTTTCTTGTGCTCCATTGTCGGATAAAAACGATAAGCGATACATTCAAACGCGGTCTTTTTAACAACGTGGTGATTCTGGGAAGAATTTTGAAAGCTGTCAAGTGAAGAGTCGATAGTAAGGACCCGTTGACAAAATATTTGACTCGATGCTATTGAAAGTTTTCTAGTTTTTACAAGTATGAAATAGTTTTTGTGTTTTTTTTTATTAGAGCACTTGTTACAGTTCTTAGACGTATGCATGACGATCCATCCAGAGATTAGCTTATAGCGCAATGCGCTGATGTTGTTATAAGAGATAAATAATTACCATCGACGAGCGGAGCCAACCAAGTTGTGTATAAGGACGTCAGCGACGATGGTAAGTAAACAAAAAATGACACATAGTTTCACAAACAATATATTTGTCTTTTATTTACTTACAGAAACAACGATCGATGATGTAAACGACAGTAGCGCTAACACTAGATCCGAAAATAAGAATCATGGTAGGTAGTGCCTATATTCATGTTAGAAAAAAAATTATGGCTGCATGTTTTATTTCCAGATGTAGAAGAAGACAGCAATTATTCTACTATCAGTGCTGGCAGCAGCAGCAGCAGCAGCAGCAGCAGTACCAGCAGTTCTAGCAGCAGCAGCAGCAGCAGCAGCAGCAGCAGTACCAGCAGTGCTAGCGGCAGTAGCAGTACTAGCAGTGCTAGCAGCAGCGGTACTAGCAGGGATACTAGTACATATTCAAAAAATTAGAATATTGTTTTTATGAATATTTTATATAAATGTATATTTTTACAGATTTTTATTTCCAGTATAGAGGAAGAGAACGTCCACTATTCATACTTGAGTCTGAGACTGTTTGGCGCTATCGTCGTTTTAACTATGAAGGAAGAGAGCTGCGTGGACGATTGACAGAGCCACTCCCAAACGTCAATGTGCATGCCTGGCTAGAAGAGTGCATGAATGATTTGCATAGACGGCTCATTGGTAAATGTGAACCCAATAACTTTTTTGGTGTAACAATAAGTTCAAAGAGATTCAGTCACGGGCCTCTATGGCCATCGTTTAGACCAGTGCAGAGTTTTAGTGCTGAAGATTAGTGGGACGTGTTGTTAGGTGCTGTGCAAAGTGCAAATGATTTCAAAAACTACGAAACACTATATATTACATGTAAAATCATAGCTGATGATAGAGGACGTGGTCTTGTAGGATTGGCTAAAGATACAGTTAAGAAGCAGTATATATTATCAACAAGGAATAATGACAACCTCTGCCTTCCGAGAGCCCTAGCGACAGCTTATGCCTACGTTATCAGAGGAAAAATACGAACAGTTAGGCTGCATGAATATTGGAACCCGATCAGAGGTGATTAAAGACCGACGCAAAAAAGGGCTGCTTAAGATTTAGTTGGCGAAGCGAGGGTTAGAGTTCCGTAAACAGGGTGCAGACTCAATGAAATACACAATTTCAATTATTTTTGCCACTTGCAGAACAGCCATTGTCGTTTATTCTTCATGAAATTTTTGCCGAGGGCATTCCCGCTTGTATGACGGTACTCGTCTTGTCACTGGCACATACGGAAACATTAAAATAATACGTTACAAATAATGCATTACGGAAATCAACAACATTTTGAACCGATTCTCAATTTAATCGTTGCAATCGATTATTTTTTAATGCTAACCGTTATAAAAATCACTTGGCCAGACGATTGTATAATTAATCATTCACTGTTTGTCAAAAAATTAGAGTTTGCACGATATGTTGCAAAATTTTACGAAAAAACAAAGAAAGGAACCACGAATGCGGAATTTTTTTTTGCAATACTTGCAAAGAGCGCTTACCCGTTACTCATCTCTGTCACATATAGCCTATTCAACCGTCTAATAAGAATTCGTCGTTTGTATTCCTGTATTAAGACTTTGAAATGAAACAGTCCGTATCCGTATTAGGTGACAACGAAAAAAAATTCATGCTGTAAATTTATGCGTTGCGGAACAAGTTTGTAACTTTTGTATTTATTTGGAACACGAGACAGTTTTAACGAGATGCGATCACTGTGGAATACGCAAATACATTTCTCGAATGAATCCGGTAAAAAAATGAATTGATCTTGCTCTCGACCACTAAAAACATTTTCAACAAGTCGTCTGTATTGCACACAACGCACAAGGATTTGACGCTTAATTTATTTTCAAATACATCGTTGAAACACACAGTCAGTGAGTGATGCCGTCTGTCATCATGAACGGATCAGAAATTATATTGATGGAATTTATGGAAATAAAATTTATTGATAGCCTAAATTATTTCCATATGTCTTTGAGTAGTTTACCCAAAGCATACGGTCTAACTGGAAGTGCAAATGGTGTTTTTCTAAATTTTTTAATACACCCGAAAACCAGTCGTACAAAGGTCTTCTTCCACCGCTCAATGTTTATTCACTCAATAGAATGCCTACAAAAGAACAGGAAGTTTTTTTAATATGGCATAAAAACACGTTGCAAATGTTTGTATATTCAATTTTCAACGGAAACTCATTAAATACTGCCAACAACATGTAAAAATTTTGAGAGTGCTTGCTCAGCTTATCGAAATTTTTTTGCAAAATTCGAAGTAGATCCTTCTGTCGGATGCACGACAATAGTCTCGACATGCATGCGTGTCTAAATGAAAGAATTTTTGGAGAAAAACCAAATCGGTATTGTACCGCCGAGAGGTTACTGATTAGTAAATAATCAGTCTGAAGTAGCGCCAAAATGGTTATGCTGGATGGAGAAACTCATCGAGCACGCAGGACGATGCAAAGAGAAACGATTAGCAAAAGGTATCGTTGTCGATGGCTATTGTGCACCGCAAAGCCATGTGGATAGCCATCGAGGCATCGTATTGCAATTTCACGACTGTTTTTGGCATGGCTGTCCACGATGTTTCAGAATAATTAGAGATTTTACTTTGGCAACTGGAGTTACAATGGATAAAAGGTACGAGATAACCTGTGCCATCAGTGAAAAAACAGTGACGTGTTTTATTATCAGACGATCGAAAAATGGGTATGTGATATTCATGAAGAAATTCATCATAGCGTGGGAGTTTGAGATTTTCTTGTAGAAAATAAAGATCCTTGGAAACAAAAAGCCCTTCACCCGCGTGATGCGTTTATCAGAGGCCATACGGGGAGTACAGTTAATAAGTACAAGTGACAGGGGACGGAAAAATTAAGCACGTTGACGTTTGCTCGTTGTACCCATATATATGCAAACGTGGTGGATTTTCCATCGGTCACCCAACGATATACGTTGGGAAAATAGAGTGTCGTCGAATTCTTGGAGACAGCAATGACGTGTCTCTATAATCAAAGTGATCAGTGCCCTCAGATAATTTAAAAAGTTGGAAAGTGATCAGTGATCCGTTAGGGGCGAGGTTTGGGAAGTCAATAAATAAACTGGAGTATTGTTGATTTTCCCATTTTTCTTTATTGTAGCGACATTTCGCTGGTCATTTGTACCAGCCTCATCAGGCCAAAAAAAACAATTTTAACACACACTCAAGAGAATTTAAAAACCAGCACATAATGTAACGCAACAACTGCAACTGTCTTGCTTACCTATGCAAATACGCGATATATGGAACCTAAGACAACATAAGTATGTCAACTCAGTTGTCACAGTC
>JAPYYV010005577.1:0-31799 GCA_030522625.1 Copidosoma aretas | reverse complement strand
GTCTCTTCTCTCGGAGGACTTGAATAAACGCATTAAACTAGAGTCACTGGTTGCTTCCTTTGCGTGCACCCCGAAGCTACGATTACCCCACGTAACAATGGCTTGCACTAACTTGAAACTTACTGCATGAATCTTCAATTCATTTTTAAACAAAATTCTTCCACATTTTGTTAATTCTATCTTATGTTGCACCTAATAATACTAAATGTATCAATATGTGCTAAAAAATTTGTACTCTAGCCTTTCTTAAACGAGTTATTAAGTATAGTATTGTAAATAGGATTTTTTATTATTTTTTAAACTTATTAAATGTGTCAAACTATTCTAATTTTTCTAGAAATATCTGACTTTTAGGGATAAAGTAAAAACATCTATTAAACATGCCTCATACGCTGTATAGAAGTCATAATAAGCTGTTCCTTAAACATTAATTCATTTGGAGATTAGTGTGACAATTGTTGAGAGCGCAGTAAAATATATCTTAGATAAATTATTAGGATCAAAAATTAAATGTTGTAAATGTTCTAAATGTTGTAAATCTATTTATTTACCAAATAAGTCATGGAAGCTAAACAGAAGATAAAAAGTGCATGTTATGTCCATTTCTAACGATTTTTTCTAATTGCATATGGAATATAAGGGTTATTAGGTTATTGAATTTTTTTTGTTGATAGGGAAATAAGAAACAGGAGAAGCGTTTTCGGCTACGATCGTTCGTTCGTGGCAGTGTTCGATGGTGTAACAGGGTTGTTGTGATTATTTGGTTATCAACTTCTTTCGGGTGACTTCGGCCATCTACGGCTGATCTATAATAATAAGCAACTGGAGCATAGAATTCGACTGAAATCAGTCGTTGTCGGCAGTGTCCGTGATATTAGAAGGTTATTGGGTTGTTCAGATTATTGGGTTAGCCATCTCCGGCTTTGGCTGTATTCGGTCGTTCTCGGCAGTATCCTGCAATGTTAGAGGGTTGTTGTGTTATTGAGATATTTATTTCATTCGGGTAACTCCGGCCACCATCGGGGATATATGGGCATAATCGACGGGTAAAAAATTCATATTGTTTAGGTTAATAAGGTATATCGTAACTAAAATAAGGGGCGTAGAGGGCCGTGGAGGGCGAGGGGGGACGTGGAGAGACCTTGATCAGAATGGGGAGAGGGGGCTGTGGGGGGATCAACTATTTTAAAACACGGAAAGAACAAGACATTTTTACGTTATTTTGTAAGATGGGCGAAGGAAGTCGTGGGGGGGCCGCCACTGTGTTCTAAAACGATGATTTGGAGGTAACTTTGTCATAAATCAAATATCTCTGGAAAGAAAAATGATGGAGGTCTGTTTTTTTTTAAATTGTAGGTGATCGAATTGCAAATTAGAAAAAACTATAGCAGATGTTTAATAATAAAAACCTAACCTAAAAATTTTATGATTTCTGAGATTTTTTCTAGTAATGAGCAAGAATGGTAGAAAATAATTCCCTCGTTCGTTTCCAGAGATTGTAAAATAAGTTTTTTTAGTAATTTGAGATAAAAATTCACAATATTCAGGTCTGTTTCACATTTTTGCTTCTTAAACATAACCTTAAAACTAATATTAACATGAAATTTCAAACTAATGTACGATAATGAACTATTATCTACCAGCATATTGGCCCAAATGTTTTTTCATCACGTTAACATATTATTTAACCATACTTTATCTTCATTTTTAAATGGTTGATCCAAAATGGCGGGAAAAAATTTTTGACAGCGCTGAAAGAACGTGTTATAAAAAGATAAAATACCAATAATAAAACATTTATTTAAGCTTTATCCATTGTGTTGGGGATGAAATACTTAATTGAGAAAAATTTTCAAAGAATTGGCCAACAATAACAATTAACCTACAAATTATCCTAGTATTCGGTATTTTTTGGGAGATGTCACAAACTTCTACTTTCAAACTAGTCATTTGCTACGAATAATCTAATACATTTTTTTGTAAGATTACAATTTAATTTAATTGGACCAGAGCATATGTTTAATTTTTGCGAAGTGCAACACAATCTTGAATTCAATTGTCAGAATAAATTTGAAGCACGTATGAATCACTGCTTCAAAAGAGACGAAATTATCAGTTTACAGAATAATAATTTAACTTTAGTTGTGGGAAATTAAATACTACATTCAGAAAAATTCTATCTTCTTTTAAATATGTATAAGTTTTTTTTGGAAATTGCAGGACTTGTACAAATATTTTTAGTACTATGTACATTCTGTTGATTCAAGTCATAGCATATTTTAATTTTTTTAAGGAGCGATTAACAACAATGTGTCATTCTAAAGAATAATCCCTCTACAATGTTACGTACACTCCATTTAAATGATTAGAAAATAAAAATTGGTTTCCATGTGACCAACAAAAATTGCCACTCTAGTATCACTCATTTCATTAGAATCGATTGTCCTCTTCTTCTTCTGCATCACTATCTTCGTTCTCCAATCTCAAATCATAATAATTTTAGAGTGTTGATAAAAAAACCAGTAACAATACAATTACTTTCTATTTTGTAATGTGTTTAGATTGTTTAGCTTGTTCGAAATTTTATTTAAAATTGATGTAAAGGTATCTGTAAAAAAGCAGTAACATGCATTTTAAAAATTGGTAATCACTTACCCTAATAAGTCATTGTAATGAGTAATAAAAATTATTGTAAATCAACAATCAACACGTACAGAAACATCAAAAACGTTTGATCTCGGCCATTAAAGTGTGTATGATAAAGAAAGAATGATTACTCCCTTCCGATAACTATCGTAAGCTTTAGATGGATAGAACATTTTTTCAGATTGAGCTCTTTTCTATGTTTCTCTTCAAGTTAATTTTAGCACAGCTCAAAACCTATTATAGTATCATGGCTGGGATTTCAAATTTAACAGATACGACAGAAAATCATGAGGCTGGTCACATATTAATATCAATGTATTGAAAATATTACGTGTAAAATCGAGCTCACGGTTTTCAAGTTTGTAATTTAAAAAAAAAGGATATATTTCACCAAAAAAAAGAAGCTACGATTCTCTGGGTTTCATCGATTTTGAGAATCTTTATAATAAAAAAATATTTAATGTAGGTATCGTACATAGCTACATCCATAGGTATTCCATCAAAAGTGCATTCAGGTTGTGAGTTACGAAAATTACAAGATTTCCATACATTTTACATATGATTCAACTTTCTATATGAAATAGAAACTAACGCAATGTATGTAAAAAAATTATTTTTAAAGACTAATGTTTATCATTCATCCTTTTCAACTAAATTATTCGTTGCACCAGAAACAGTTAGTACTGCCGCGGACAGCGAACAGCTGATGGCAGTATGACATATATACATAGCGTTTAACCAAACTTCTTTACACAAAAAGTGCAATTGCTAATTGTCGGATTTCTGGACTATGATACCAGATCGCCCTATTCTTTTAATACATAAAGCGATACTTAAAAAAGTAAATTCGTTTGGATTCGTTAAAATGAAAACCTGCAATCTAGGTAAGCCGGTACCGAAGAGCGTTTGCATGCCCTTAAGCCTCCATCATTTTTTGCCAAGAAATAGCACACATAGAATAATAGCAGTAACTCTGCAATGCCTACCCTATGAATTCTTGAATTTAATCACAATCATTCTCATCGAAGGTTACCAAACGAGAACATTGGACAAGATATTGAAGGAGGTTAGGATAGACATGCAGTATTTTCGTGAGGTTCATTGGACAAGATATTGAAGGAGGTTAGGATAGACATGCAGTATTTTCGTGAGGTTATCCTGTTCAATTAGTCCTGCGTTAGTAAAAACTTGCTTTGACTACTATACTTATACGCATTCAATTTAGAGGAAAACAGAGAAGATATATAACAATGCAAAACCTGTAACATTTACATTATATGGGAACCGTCGAATTTCTGAATATATTATACAAGTACTTGATGTAGCCTTACCTGAAATACTTTTGAGCAACTTATAAAAAACGAATAGTCTTTTAATCATACATTCTTGAATAATGATGATACTATATTCGTAGACAGTAGACACTATTAGAAATACAGCAGGTACTTAAAGTGTTATCTGACATGACTGCAGCAGAACAAGTACGGATAAGGCGATAGTAAGATACACAGTATTGTCGTTGAACTATCGATTGCTTGCTTTAATTATCGATTGTCCCATCGCTCGATAGTTTAATCTGCGCATTGATACCAGTTCAAAAAATGATACTAGCCTGCTTGAGCAAATGTATATTTGGCAAAAATTGCTTTGAGTTTAGTTTGGCAAAAGTTTCAGCAAACTTGTAGAATTCAGTTTTTGTAAAGTTAAAAAGTACTTTTAAAATTATAGGGGTGAATCCAAAAAAAGTTTTGTGACACTCAGTACAGTAATATAATTGTTTGATTGTTGTATTAAAAGTTTTTTATTACAAAGGATCAGTTTTCAAAACTAAAATCATGGAAACTAGATACAAAATTGTCAAAAAAGTATAATTCGTTTTTAATCGTATAAACAATATATGTAAGCATGTCCGAGAAACTTTTTAATTTAAAACAAAAAAATAAAAATATAGAGCCTATACAAGAACCGAAGAAAATCAAACCTATTTTTATCGATTTTTATTTAGCGCTCCAAAAGTAATACGTGATTGTTTTAACAAAGAATCAAAATTTTACAGTTTCGATTCAAACCATCTTTTTGCTATTGACTTTATTTTAATAATAGATAACTCGTTTATTTTTAAAACAAATAGATTTGATAAAACATTTTTTACGTGTGTCAGTAAGAAATACAACTTCTTAACGTATAGGTGAGAGGTTCTATTATTATAAATAATGTATAACACTTATTCAAGATGGGTATAGAGAGCCTAATGTAAGTATGACAATAGAAGTTTTTTACATCTCCCAAAAAATACTGGATACTAGGATAATTTGTAGGATTAGTGTTATTGTTAGCAAATTCTTTAAATATTTTTCTCAATTAAGTATTTCATCCCCAACACAACGGATAAAGCTTGAATGAATATTTTATTATTGGAGTTTTATCTTTTTATAACACGTTCTTTCAACGCGGTCAAAAATTTTTTCCCGCCATTTTGGATCAGCCATTTAAAAATAAAGATAAAGTATGGTTAAATAATATGTTAACGTTATGGAAAAACATTTGGGCCAATATGCTGGTAGATAATAATTCATCATCGTACATTAGTTTGAAATTCCATGTTAATATTAGTTGAGGTTATGTCTAAGAAGCAAAAATGTGAAAAAGACCTAAATATTGTGATTTTCTATCTCAAATTACTAAAAAAAAATTATTTTACAATCTCTTGAAACGAACGAAGGAATTATTTTTTACCATTCTTGCTCATTACTAGAAAAAATATCATAAATCATAAAATTTTCAGGTTAGGTTATAATTTTTAAACATCTGCTATAGTTTTTCCTAATTCGCAACTCGATCACCTACAATTAAAAATAAAACAGACCTCTATTATTTTTCTTTCTAGAGATATTTGATTTATGACAAAGTTACCTTCAAATCAGCGTTTTAGAACACAGTGGGCAGTAGGTAGTCTGAGGTGGGGCAAATTAAAAAATTGTGGGAGGCGTCGCACACTGGGACGAAGTGGGAACATTTTTCTCAAAGAAGATAGCTCCCGACAGGAAACTCCTATGTTCATGTTTTTTTTTTTTATTGTGAAAGATTCGAATCGTAGATTGAGAGTAAATTGGTTCAAAGTTTGGATACGGCACTGGGGGGGCATTAAAAGTCCCCCAAAGTGCCCCAAAATTTAAAAAACCATTATTTTTCGCATAAAACTTATAATTTTCACCAGTAACATAATAAAATGATCCCTTAAAGTCTAGTTTTCCCAAAAATCAAGCTTTTATGAATTCTATAAGATTTAAGATGGCGGTAGCAAGATGGTGGCTAGTATGTACGAAAATATAAATGATTTCCATTATTTCTGTTCTATTCAGATTTTTTTGGTCCTAACTCCTTTGAAATAATAATATACTCAGCGATCATAAAACGTAGAATAAGTTGAGGTTTCCTATAATATTTAAAATAGAAAATGGCGGTCAATACGAAATGGCCGATTGTTGATATTTTTACAACACCCCCTATATGGGTATCAAATAAAAGGGTTTGAAGAGTATAATACATTTAAATGTGTACTTTCATTTAAATTCCAAAATGGCTATTCATACAAGATGGCGAATCATTAATATTTTTCTAGTTCTCTGAATATGAATAACGAATAAAGGGGTTAAAGATGTAGAATACATTTAACTTTTGTGGCATCATTTAAATTCACATAATGGTGGTCGATACAAGATGGAAAATTTTGTATATTATTTAAACACCTTCATTATGGGTATTAAATAATAGTATACAATAATAGAAAATTCTTTGAAATATGTGCAAGCATTTGAAACCCAAAATGGTGGTCAATACAAAATGGCAGAGCGTTAATTTTACTATAACTAACTCGACATGGATATTAAATGAAATTTTATGTCAAGTATCATAAAATAGGCTGTCTTATAACATTTTAAAATAAAAATGATGTTTAACGCAACGTAACATAGAAGTAGAATAGAATCTCATAGAGAGGGAATTACAAAAATATGTTCGAATTCTTAATTTAAGTCTGTGTTGGATAAGTAAAAAAATGTCTGTGATATTTAGGTTCTGAATCTAAAATTTTTGTCGACTCTGTATTAAAGTTAATAGAGTGTTGTGTGTAGTTAATGTTGATGTATTCCACAAGGGCTGACCTATCCCTCTCATGCTTACGATCGCTCATACGTTCCGCTAGTTTTATTTCTAATCTTGTTTCAGTTCGTTCGGTACACTTGCAATCGCAATTACCATAGCATATTTGATATAGAAATTTTGTATTTCCCAACACATAAATTTAGTCATTGTTCAGAGATGTATTACATTAAATTTCATTATTATTTTGAAAAATAAATTTAAAACTAATTTTTTCGAAAAATTTTAATGAAGGTTAGAACGATAAAGTTGGAGCTCAAGTCTGTGTTACTAGTATTTATGTGTACCGATGTAGTATCGTTATGTCCATGGATTTAAGCTGCTCTTTTAGTAATAGATTTTCAAATAAATAATAAGGAAAAATTATTGGCTAGCAGAATACTGATGTGTATCGTATTCTTTTTTCACAGAACTGAGAAAGAAAAATCTTTAAAGATCTGCCAGTTAAGTTGTAATTAAGATCTGTTTTTGGTGGATAGGGCAAAAAGATAAATAATTATTAAATTGTCACCAACCGGTAGGAATTGTATGCCAATCTATAAATAATTTGTAATGGGAGCTTTATATTAGAGATAATTCTAGAAAGTTGATTGTGTAGCAGGTGTTTTTTTGGGAATTCAATAAAAGATCTTACGTACTGAGAAGTTCTATGGTAAACTGAAATAAACTATTGCAGCTGTTCAATTATTTATCAATGTAATCTATTATTTCAAGTAGAGCTAAAAATACCAAATCGTTTACATATCTACGATACGGTATTATGCGTGCTCCACACCATTATATGCAATGATGTTGTAGATCTTGTATGAATAGATCTGCTAGTCTATAGAGCTGCCCATAGCTACATTATTTGTTTATAATTCTGATTATTGAAAGAACAATACTCATTTAAATTGATTATTCTAATAATGAGAAATTGTGAAAAATAAATTATTCTTAATTTATTTAACGCTGTTATCATAATTAATTGTCTCATATTTTATTCATTAAATTGTTCCACGATTTAGTGCATGGAAGACGTTTTAATAGACACAAAACATTTTTTAACCTATTCCACACAGACTTGAATTAAGAGTTCAAACATATTTTTGTAATCCCCTCTCTATGAGATTCTATTCTACTACTATGCTACTTTGTGTCAAACATCATTGTTACTTTAGAATGTTACAAGACAGCCTACTTTATGATACTTGACATACAATTACATTTAATATCCATGTCGAGTTAGTTGTAGTAAAATTAATGATCTGCCATTTTGTATTGACCACCATTTTGGGTTTCAATGCTTGCACATATTTAAAAGAATTTTTATTATTATATACTATTATTTAATACCCATATTGGAAGGGTTTAAATAATATGAAAAATTCGCCATCTTGTATCGACCACCATTATGTGAATTTAAATGATGCCACAAAAATTAAATGTATTCTACATCTTTAACCTCTTTATTCGATATACATATTCGGGGAACTGAAAATATATTAATAATTCGCCATTTTGTATGAACAGCCATTTTGGAATTTAAATGATGGTACACTTTTAAATGTATTATACTTTTTAAACCCTTTTATTTGATACCCATATAGGTGGTGTTGTAAAAATATCAACAATCGGCCATTTTGTATTGACTGCCATTTTCGATTTTAAATATTATAGGAAACGTTAACTTATTTTACGTTTTATGATCGCTAAGTATATTATTATTTCAAAGGAGTTTAGACTAACAAAATTTTAATAGAACAGAAATAATGGAAATCATTTATATTTTCGTACACACTGCCGCCATCTTGCTACCGCCATCTTGAATCTTATAGAATTCATAAAAGCTTGATTTCTGGGAAAACTGGACTTTAAGAGATCATTTTATTATGTTTCTGGTAAAAATTATAAATTGAATGCGAAAAATAATGGTTTTTTAAATTTTGGAGCACTTTGGGGAACTTTTACGGCCCCCCAGTGCCGTATCAAAACTTTGAACCACTTTAACCAAAAACTACAATTAAAAACATAAAAAAAAAAAAAAAAACATTAACATTCGAGTTTCCTGTCGCGAGCTATCTTATTTGAGAAATTTTTTCCCATTTCGTCCCACTGTGCGGCGGTAGCTCGTGGTGCGGGCGCTGAAGCGGGGACAAAAGTTAACATGGCTGCGCCTAGTACTGTAAATTATATATCCTATGCATTTTTATCTTTTACACAATAAATAAGAATAGTATGAAACAAAGCATTACTTATCATTATCTAGAACTGTTGCCCTTTTAGATCTTGCTCCATCTTAGTCTCTACTCCAGAGAACCACCGCGTAGTGTAGCTCAAAATTCTCTCGTCTGATGCCAAAAATTTGACAGCTATTAAGCCTTTGAAAAAATTCACAATTTATAAATGATGTAGTATCATACGAAATCATATGACGGCATAAATTTTCCTTGTACTTTTTATCTGCTTATAAGACTGGGTTTTAACTGAAGTTCCTTTTTTTTCTGTTCCCTCACTGCGCGGCCACAACCAAAAAACTATTTTAACAGCCTTATCTAATAACGAATTTATTATTATGGCAACTGCAGTTTTATGGATAATCATTCCTATTAATAGTTTATTTATCCACAGAGTCTGTAAAATGAAAATAATAATAATTACAAACAAGTCAAGCCTGTGGAAATGATTAGAACTTTTCTAAATCATACCAACCAAACTCTTTTGTTTTTTTTTATCCTCTTCAACGTTGCCATTAATTCTTAAAGTTAAACAACAGTTTTTATTGGTAATAGCGATACAAACTCAACTCACTCAAGGATCCAGTATTCGACGAAGCTCATGCAGCACACAAGTTAGCCGTCACAATATTATGATTCTGACGTATGTCATTCTGGATGTTACTTCTCAATGATCTCATGTCTTTTATGATTTTTTTCATACATTTCGTTTAAAGCTTCTACTGTTACAAGTTTTATATGCTAGTCTACTTCAACTTCGGTATTGACAAGGATGGGGATATCCTTATCACGTCTTTTTCTTTTCTTTTAGTGACAGTTAGTATCGTTGACTCTGCTGCAATGGGTTGGTCCTCATTCATCACTGGTATATCAATCAATTCTTCCTGAAGGTCTTCGTCCTTTAAAACAGATATCACCGCACTCAAATCTTTGTTTGATTTGTCTTTCTCGTAATTGGTGCTATTTCCTGAGCTCGACAAGTTAGGTTTGTCAAATGATTCTTTCAGTTTCTTCATTCCCTTTTCTAGAGTTTCCGACCCCCCAACATTTAATCAAACGTATTGATTTTCATGATTTTCAAAGAAAAGTAAAATAATTAATTATCTTGTAACAGTTATTCATAATTTATGTTGATTAAAATGCCTTTTTTAAAAAAATTTTAATTCTTATTTTAAAATTGACACGCTCTTGACCAGTCTCGACCAATCACACAACGAATAAAATGGCATTAGTCACGTGACAATCGATCTTTTATCAGAAGATATTTACTTTTCTTATCGAATATACGTCGACCAATAAATTTTCTCATGATGCAGATTTTTCAGGTTATGAAATCTTACATTACTAACTAAATACGAGTATCTCCATCACCTGAAATTAGAAAAAAAACCACTTGCTTTAGAAAGTATGTTTACTAGGAATTCTTCACATGAATCATCATACTCTTTCTCAGCCTTTCACCATAATGGTCTTAAAGTGTACTTCTTCTCTGGCCAGTACTTTTAGAAAACTGATCCTTCGAGTTCGCTGACCCTTGATTTTGGAACCAATTCTACGAATTTTTTATCATCGTTAGCTACGGAGTTTGCAAAAATAGCCACTGAAAATCTAGTTTTCTGTTCTATAGACATGTTTCATCGTGCCATAAAACTATTTATTGCAGTCAACTAATCAAACGTCAATTGGTTTTTCGATCGCCTGAGTCTGCATGTACTTAAAACTCGATTATTTTTCAAATTTATTGAAGCAGTCTTGTATCTCTACAGGAAATAATTTGGCTACATAAAAAATATATCACATGATGGCAATAACTTGTAAACTTACAACTAGTATTGCTTTTGACAAAAGTACGAGAGTCGCAAGTATTTAGAAAATTATACATTTAGATCATTAGTATTTGAAAAAGTTTTGTAGCGCTTTGCAAACATTAGGTTTTGGGTCTGAAAGGAGAATGTCAGCATGTAGAGTATGGTTTAGTTTTAGATATTGAATGTTGTTAAAGAATTTTACGCACTGTACGTTTTACAAGAGGCACTGCCAAGAAACATGATTCAGATTCTGTAATTCATAACCACATAAACATTTAGAATAGTCTTCAAGACCAATATGAGCCGGGGGGAATTATGAGAGTATTAATTGTTGCGGAATCTATAGATTGTACTGACTTTCTTTGTAGTTTTTATTGTACGAACCAAGGTTCAAAAAAATATTTTAAAAAATAGGAGATAAATCCGTTGTAAACACTGGCTTAAACAAGGTAAGTCACTGTAAATTAAAAAGATCTTTCTTCAGCAGGCTGATTATAATCAGTAAAAGAAATATGTAGAGAGGATTAAGGCTAAATTGTAGATGCCTTCTGTGCTAGCCTGTCTGTTTCTTGATTGCACAGAATACCCCTGTGCACAGGTACCCAAAAAAACATTATTTTGCTATCATAAGAGGTTGATTTATTAAATGAAAAAATGTTTTTTTTAATTTCAACAATGTACGGGGTAACTCTAATGTCAAATTTAATATTTTTACGGTTTCAGCGCACTGAGGGAGTCACTTCATATGATTTAGTTTCTATCTGCATGACTAGTCGCTAATTTTAATTTAACGGCCTGAAGTAAATCCACAACTTTTGCAGTCTAAATACAAGCGCGTTTAATTAAACTACACACAATGGTTTGATTAAATAAAGCGCATACACATGAACAATCCATAGAACTAGTCACTAAGTTCACTGTCATCTGTATACATACATATCGCATTTGATTTAATAGTATAATTGCTTAAGAAACTGTTAAGTTTAATGGTCTCATATGCCCATTGAAAACGTCTTTGAATTGTCGACTTCCAATTCGCAGACTAGGGTGTTATAGTCATTCCCAAACATGGTATGATTTAAACTAGAGTACACATGGAATTTATCTACGTCAAATTCTGTTAATTCTGCAGAGATAAGTCTTTTCAATTTTTCAAGGTCAGCATTACTCAGTCCGTTCTTTTGTTCATAAGCTATCTGATGTATGGGCGAGTCAGTATTATAAAATTTTTTGTTCAAATAACAATTGTACATAAACTTAGCATAGTACCATACCGTCATAAATTTTGCTTCTGCTAGCAGAGTATTAACAGGCATAAAAATCCTGTATACCATGCACAGTCCAATAATTGCATTTTAAATTTTTTTAAGTCTTTTTTCTGTGCAACTTGAGTGGGATAGTAGACAAAACAACCGTTATCGATAAAAGAACGCACAAAGCTTTTGTACATAATGAACAAAGTTTGTGGATTTGTTCTCTACCACATTTCTCTAGAGAGTTTAAGACCACTAAGAGATTTTAAACATTTTTTGTGGATACTATCGATATGATTTCTAAACGTTAGTCTTGTGTCGAAGAGAATGCCCAGAAAGCGAACAAACGTGCTGCTTTTGATTAAGTTGTCTCCCAATCTAATATCATAAGCTTTTTCAGGTACGGATTTTTTACTAAACGTATTAAAAAATATTATATTGTAATTGATTTCTAGATCCAGTTCATATAGATTATCATCGAATTGTAAATCAGTTTTTGCGATTGCACCAGAGTTCCATATCATAAGCGGATTTGGAAATGGTAACACTTCTAGGTAAATTTTTAGTGATCAGAGCCATATATACGCAAAAGAGCAGGGGTCTAAGTACTTCTTCCTGGAGGACACCTTTGTGGGCTATCCTAATATTGCTTTCAGAGTCCTCAGTAAGGAGAATTCTGTCTATTGTTACAAATTTAACAAATCTGACGGTATTTAGTGGAAAGCCACAGTCAGTGCACTGTTAAATCAAGATATCCACGTTGACGTTATTGAATGTTCCGCTGATGTTAAGGAAACCCATGTATCATCGCAATTCGTTTTTAAGAAGAGTTTTAAACAATTTACAAAAGCCCGACATCAGAGCTATGGTGCGCACACCAGATCCATCGGGCTTGTCCAGAAAGTAAATGTAGGTTTTTTTCAAGTGATCTGGAAAGTTGCCCGAGTTGTTAATTTCATTAATATTGTCAAGAATAATAAGATTAAATTTAATTGGAAGTCTTTACAAGGTTTCGTAGTCAGTACCGTCGATTCCGGGATGAGATTCGATCTTTTTATCTTGAAAAGCCAAATTGAACTCAATAAAACTGAAAGGTGCATCTACAAATTCCTTAATTGGGCAAGGAGAAAGCCGGTCTGGATTGGTGGCCCACCAGTTTGGATGAACTTTGTTTATGGCAATATTAATTCATTCATTTCCTTGGTGGTTCTCAGAGGTATGTAAAGGCTTTATTTTTTCCCATTTACTTTTTAAAAATTTTTCACGTATTCCAAGCGTGTCTTTGGTTAGTTTTGATGTTGATGCTCTCAAAAAGTTTTCATAAAAGAATATTTGTCTGTATTTTGCAAGTTTGAAAATTAGAGCTTTGAGTTTGTTAAAAAATATATTGTCAGCTAGAAGTTTCGTATGGTAGAATTTTGCAAGGGGCTGGTTTTCTAAGCTTGAGGTATATGCATCATGAAAATCAAAATTTAGAGTTTTTGATGAAAATTAAATATGTTATTCTTTAAGCAATAATACATTTTGAAAAAAAATTTCTCACAATTCCTGTGCCTAGTTTAAAAGTTATAAACTTTCAAAGTCGGTGTTTTTTCTTTGTCTTGTACATTGCGTCTTATGGGCGAGCATGACCAGTTCGTTACTGTTTTACGTTTTTTGTGAACAAAAATTTAGAGTTCTTAACAAAAAATTAATATGTTATAGTTGAATACATCAACAACATTTGTTTTAAGTTTCATCAACTTTCTGTGTCTAGTTGTTTAGATATTTATAACAAAAGTAAAAAACATAGACAAACTGAAAGCGCTGAAAACCAGAGAGGTTGGCTACAAAAACCGCAAAAATTCAAAAATAGGTATGTGCGTTATAAAAAATAATTTTAGAGATTACTACAAACGTTCAATGTTTTGTTCTTTAAGTGAAAATATACCTTACAAAAAAAGTTTGTAATAATCCTTGTGTCTCCATTTGAAAGATGTTTTATTAACAATATATTAATTAAATACGGTTAAACATGAAAAATTATTCTTTAATAGGTAATAATAAATATTTTTATTCAATTAGAGAAACGTTAGAAAAACATTTTTACAATATTTCAAATACTAATTTTGAACATTAAAGTCAAATCACAACCTTTTTTTTTACAGTACTAATTAATTTATAATTTTTTTTTTATCTTTGGAACAATAACGTAAGGATTTGACAAGAAATACAACTTATTTATTAATAAACATTATTTTGAAAAATGTTGAACCAAATTGTCAAGATACTGTTTCTTTGCAGTTACTCTTGCCGATCTATTGATCTTTTCACTTAAATATATCTTGAATGAATCAATACTTTTGGTATCAAATAAATTTTTAAGTCCGGAGTAATCAATGCCCAATAATATAAGTTTTTTGCATACTGAAATACTTGTTATTTTTTTATAACATTAAGACTAGGTAAATAGGAAGAGAACAGCTGTAAATTATTTTCATGAGTAGTAGCACTGTTGAAAGTTTTAACGTATTTTTTACAGACATCATCACCAATAAACAAATTGAATAGTATTTCTAAAATTGTTACATCAAACATGGCCTCATGAAAATCACCTTTTAAATTAATTTTATCAAAAGCTAGTGTAGATAATTTTAACATATTTGGACCCTTGCGCTCGGGCAAAACATTTTTAAACATGGGTAATGAATCACCAAACCAAAAAATAATTTTCTTAAAATCTTCTTCCAACTCCAGAGCTTTAATATTTCGTAAAAAAAGTGCATTATCGAACCTTCCTCCATTGTAAGCCAATAGTATTCTCTTAGCACTGAGTATTTCCAAAATTTTTTTAAAAGAAACAAAGCATCTTTTAAATTGACAGCTAATACTTTTATACCTTTGTAAAATAGAGTAGGTCCTTTGTTAGTTAATAATGTAACGTGTGATGCTTCTGGGTCAATATTTTTAGTTGGTTCTACGTATAATGAAAATTGAAATGGACCAGATTTGTCCGCGATTTGAACAATGCTGCAGTCTTTTTCCAGATCTGTCGTTTCAAAATCATAGATTACAAATGTTTTATTATCCACAATTCTTTGAGTTTGGGGCTCCAAATCATTTACAACATTTTCTATGTTATCGAGTGATTGGAAAGTTTGAGCATTCATGATTCCGGTATGAGAGGAATAAGTTAAGAAATATAGGCTTTTTAAATGATTTCATTGGCCATACTCTATTGGTTATTCCATAGGCTTACTTGTTCTTTTCACTGTGGACAGGATGAATTGAAACCTTGCGTTATCTGTTTGTTTCAGGCCTGTCTCTCTATCATCTGACACAAATATCCGCATTTATTAGATTAATAAGTAACTCCTTCACTTTTTTCCTTAATTTTTCTGTCTTTCTCTCTAGTATTTTTTATTAGCATTCTCGTTGATTTGTAAATTCTTGAATTTTGTTTTACCTCCATTTACATTTTTATTAGTTTTTTTTTTCAATATATTTAGCTGTATGTTTTCCAGGTGACATTTTCAAATTTCTTTTTATTGAAGATAAAGCTTTGTTTCCTTCATTAAAGTGTATTATTCCAGCTTGCACTCTAATATCTCCATGCTTACTTTTACTATGACTCTTGTTTTTCGGATAATATCTTGTAATCAAACCGTTTAATGACTCATTCGTTTGACTAGTGGCTGGTATACAAAACTTTGCTGAATTTTTGGCATAAGCTTGAAAAATTTTTTTGTAACTATACTCTTAAACTATCATTTTTCAGTAAAACTGTATGAAATTTTTTATTCGTTTCTTTTGTATTCAATTGAACCCACGATGAACACCAGTTCTTACAATTTTCATGCAATCCAAAGAGATGATCTGGGAGACTAAAAAGAGTAGAAGATAAACCAGTGGCATTTTTTTAATTCTGAGCTACAGCATATTTAAAACGTTTAATTATATGTGTAATAAAACCGTTTTTCGTAACTCTGAATGATTTTTCCTTAACTCGTAAATTTCTTTGCCAAAACATTTGTTTTAATGATTTGGTCAGAGAATTTGTAAATTGTTAGTGAACTTTGTTTTCTTATTTTATCTATAGCAGTAGCATCATCGTCTCCAATCACTGCTCTGACAATCAGTTTATCTTCTTCAAGTGCTTTCTTACCGTTGACCAAATAAGTTGCAACGTTTGCTTCCATTGACTTAGCACTTCCTACATGATTTAATCTACAATCATGATTGTCTTTGGGATTTTCAGCTTGGCATTTAACACATTTGCGGTTTCTTGTGCGATAATCAAGAACTTTACCTGATAGTAGACCAATAATTGTGCCATAGCCATCAAGACTATCATAACACTTGCCAGTACTTCTTCTGGACCATCCCATATCGTACGACACTATTATATTAATAAATTCTGGCACTATTTTCTCTAAAGTCTCATCAGAAACATTTTCAACAATTCAAACATTGCTGGATACAAATCTTGACTAAAAAATACAAAAAAAAAATAAAGAAAAAAAAAAAAAGAACAAAAAAAAAAAAAATAAAAATATAAGAATATTAATAAAAAAAAAAAAAAAAAAAAAAAAAAAAAAAAGAATGAATGGTTTTTTTTATTACGTTCTTAAAAGTGTATATAATATCGTATTACGTTTTAATAAAAAATATAATTAATTACTAAAAAATAAAAAATAAAAAATTTTGTATACTATACGTAAAAAAAATTGATCATGATAAACAATGTGTAAATATATAAAACTAAAAAAAGTGTGTAAAAAAATTGGTTCGCTTGGATAAATATAAAAAAAATATTTACAATTGATCACATAATTCTTTCATGTTTTTTATGACAAGCTGTCGCTCTTCTTTTCTTGCTCGGGAACAGCTATCTTCTGTAGTCTGTCAACCAGCTGAATCAACGTTATCGAGATACCTTTGGTATAATTTTACATAAAAAGAAGGCATGTTTAAAACAGCCAGGAAACGATTGAGTGCAGCTACTCCCATTTAACACTCAACTGTAGCTGAAATACCATATCAATTTAGTTAGAAAATCAGATAAAAAAAAAGGTTTTTTTAACAGTGCTCATAATATTTAATATTTACCTAAAACAAGTAATCCGTTGATGTTTTGACGAAATTTGCTAGATGACTCTCCAGTTTCATTACTTGCTTGGACAATATGCGATTTCCCAATTGGGACCTTTTTAACTTGTGAACAATCTCTACACTTTATATGTTAAAAAGAAGCTGCTCCAATCAAAGTTTCTTTTTCTATATCTTTTAATCTCAAATCTTGAGGACAGCCATCGCACACTAAATCCATTGCCACTTTGCCCAACTCAATAAATTTTCTTCCATGTAAAATTTCTTCAACTGATGTCTTTGTTTCGATGGTCTCCACGGTATTTGTTGCATTACAATCAGTTGCATCAACTTTTTTCTTTTTACGGATACCTGCTTTCAATCGTTTTGCTTTTTCCAATTGCTTGAGAATCACAAACTTATTACCAAAACGCAGATTTTTTTGTTTTTTAATTGGGCTTGACATTATTTGTGTTGTCATTAATTAAAACTTAAAACTAACCTTATCTGCTTACTACCGACAACGTTTAGAATAACAAAACAAGTACAAAAGAGCAAAACACATCATACTTATTATTATGTATTGCAACAATGTACATACCTATGCAGACGAAAAAAATGTTGCCAACCTAAGCAAATAAGTCTACCTTACCAACATCAAACTATTTTTTTTAATTGTAACAGATTGCGTATCTATCGTGATGCATATACCTTAATAATATAAAGTGAGAATTTCAAAATATTATCATTTTATAAACTTATATATATAATTTATTTTAAAATTTTTTAAAATGACTAATAAAGGCGCTAAGATGATTCTTCAATAATAAGAATTCTCTAAACATTTCATACATGTATATATATCATAAAAAAGAGTACATGTAGAACCAAAGAATAAAGAACGATAGGAGTCATTCATCACTGTTGAATTAGTAATAAATATATGTTAAAGCAGTGAACTTATTTCATGCATTAACTATACTTTATGTGATATTTATGTAAATGTAACTGATAAAAGCTTTTTTTAGAAAAATATAAAGTGGTGCTTGGATCTTATTATTTTAGAAATTGGGATTTTAAATGTGATTAGTTTTGTTGTTATTTGTCGTACATATTTGTTTGTTTTACACCAAACTGGCTCTTATTACGTACTGAGCCCTAAGAAATTCATGAAAAATGGCTTTATCGGTCAATTTAATCCATATTTTATATCATAATTTCTAAGGGAGCCACAGAGCTCTAAATATTAAATTAGTATTGTTTCGGATACTACAAACTTTGTTCTGAACTTGAATTCCTTAGCCCTTACAGAAGCTGAGGTATGAAATAAGGGTCAAAATTATCGATGAAGCCATGTTTCTTATACTAATCAAACAAATATGTAAAATTTGTACTCCACATCAATAAGTCGGAGCTAGTATGATAAATTAATTTGGATACACATGGATATGCGTAAGATGATATAATAAAAACCCACCAGTTTCCAAATTTCATGTTTTTAGAACAAGAAATTAATTTTTATTTCAAATTTTTAGTACGAAAGATAAAATATCTGCTTTGGATGCGTATACCCTTTGAGGACTCTACGCATCAAAATGTAAAGTGCAGAGTTAGGTAATATATTCATTTAGATAAACATTGGAGAATATAATACGACTAAGCAGTTTCTAATTTTCATGTTTCTAGAACAAGTAATTAATTTTCATTTCAAATTTTAAAGTACGGGAGATAAAATATCTAATGATAATGAGTATACCATCTAAGGGCTCTGTGCATCAAAATGTCTAAAGCAAAATTTCTCAGGGGAACAATATTCAAATCCTGGCACTTATCACAGACACGTAGAAATTCAAATTTACTGTTGTAAAAATATGCAACTAGCAGTTCATAATAGAGATTTTTAATTTTTCTTTACTGAAAAATAAAATAATGCTTCCTGTTGAGAAACTTAAAGAATCAAAAAGCATACCCAGTTGCGAAAACCAGGTGAGTTGTTGATACATGTTATCGTTTTGAGTTATCGTTTGGGTTGTCTACGCTTGTAGTCATATATGTATTAAAAAAAAAGGTTCTTGTAATAAATATTCAGACATCAGTAATAAAATATCAAAACGTGGGGGTTGGGATGCGGAGCCTACAGAGGGTGAAGCCTGTTTATTGTGCCATACCTATTTGGAATTGATATCGCCTTAAATAAATACTAATTGTATTTATGATAGAATGTAATATGTAATTGATTAGGCATAGTTTATTATCACTAACCTTTATACAATAACATAAAAAAATTTCGGGTTTTCTTTTTACATTGACGTAATATTTAAATTTATAACGCACAACATATCATTGAATTTTGAATGTTGGCTCTGCTGATCCTCATTTCCTTCGTAAAATATCTTATACATCACCATGAATCAATGCCTTTTGCATATCTCTCCATTATCTACTAATACTATATTTCTGAGTGATATTATTTCATGAGCTATTTTTATTCTTTTTACATAGCAGTATGTGCTCTATATTTTTTTTTCATTGCAGAGCCTACCGGCCATTACTTGAAACCCTTATTTTTCGTGCTTTCTAAGCTCTTATAACTCTGTCAAAATGATGGTCTTTTAAACTTTCTTGTGTGTTTTCGTTTTTGCTGTATTTTTCTCTATTATTTTTGAAGCTATGCTTCTTATGGCACGCCTTGGCATTGGCACTGCGGGTTAACGAAGAAAGACCGTAACTCTTGCTGGAATTCAATACCCGACCCCCTGACATAAGAAGACCCAAGCTGGAGGGAATGGGTGTCAAATCCCGGCCAGTGTGATTCTGGCAAGAGTTTAATACCGGACCCTCCAAAATGAGAAAACCCATATCGGAAGAGTCAGGTATTAAATTCTATCTCGCGGGACGCAGCACTATATTTCGATCTTATATAGTAGAAGTTTTTAGTATGATTGCGGCAAACCTACTTGCAGGCTTGGCCATATAGCGAGTAAAACAAAAAGTGTGATAAGCGTGGGCTGTTTGAGTCGCTACATATACTCGTTCAACGTTGCTGGCTGTGGCTCCACAGTACCGATATGTTTCTATGCCCGTAGGAAGACTAACACACCTTAGATTTTACGGTATATCTTCATGGAATCTAATAAAAATACTTTAAATAAAATGTGGCTTGTGTAAAAAACGAGTATAAATATGCCAGATGTAATTTAAAATGATTTCGTGACAACTTAAACTTCAAAAAACAAAAAAACAGTTAATCTCTAGGAGAAAGTAAGATAGACCGAAAATAACAATTTTACGGATTTCTTATAGAGATGATAAATATTATGACACAGTAACAGGAAGGTTATGATCTACTTTTAAACATAACATGTATTTTTCATATTGTGGATATCTCATGATAAAATGGGGGTGAATAATTTCAAAAACATTACAACGCGTCAAGAATATTTGTATGAATGTGCACATACTATTTTGACATGATTTAATCACAAATTAACTTTAGTACGAAAGAAAAAACGCTGTATCTCGAAGGAGAAGCCGGATAAACCAAAAATGATAATTTGTCAGAAAAAATATTCCAATGATTTACATTTATATAAATGCAGTTGTAAGTACGAAAAACAGAAAAAAATGGTACTTTAAGATTATAAAAACATTATTTTGATTTAAAAAAAATGTTATCTACTTTGGCCAAGTAGATAAGGTATGCTCGCTTTTTATCCAAGCGGACCCAGTTCGTGTCCATGGCACAACGATTTTTTTCCTTTAGAATTTTAATTTTACTCTTATTGTTTTTATTTTTGATGAATTTAGGTATTGCTTAAATAATAATAATAATTATAAGGTTGCCAAAATGTTTGACAATTTTGTAAAATAAGTTCTTTATAATTACATAGTCCTGCTCTTTGACCAACTTCCTTAATTTATTGTGGATTCTTATAGATATTTGAATTGCACACTTATGATTTGCTAATTATGCGTCAACCGAGCTGATGTCGAATTGCCATGTTTGTAATTGATGATAATTTTTTCTTTATGTTTAAAAGTATAACTTCTCCCGGCAGTCCTACGACTGCTTGTTTTTTTTGTTTTTTTTTTTTATATTTTATCGCTATTATCGTAGTCAATTTTCATTATTATTTCTGTGTTTAATAATTAAAAAGAGTCTCTTCTCAATTATACTACTTTAACTTCTTTTTCCAATTTGGTAGGATTTTAATTAATCATACCTGACAATATTTCTATTAATATTACGCATGGCCACCTGCTCGTGTCCATTTTTAAAATGTGCAAAGAGTACATTTATACCCTTTTTCTTACATCATTTTCTAGGCTAACCCCTCCCAACTCCATTTTTTACATATATCCTGGTGTGCTTGCATTTAAAATCACCATTTTTTTTAATCTGCCTTCTATTTTTTCTCTTTTTTCTTTCCTTCTCTAGCCCAAAATCTACGACTAAACTTCTTGCCTCCATTTTTCATACATATTCTTGTGTCCATGCATTGAAATCCGACATCATAATTTAAATCTGCCTTCTATTTTTTCAACATAATTCTTATTTTGGTCCTCCGTAAATCTCTACTCTGTACAAGCAATATAATTTTATTATTTAATCCAAGAGAAATAATCTTTAATTGAAACTTTCTACTTTAGCTCTTTTGCTCAAGCCCAAAACTGTGCTAACTGCCCTTTGCATTCTACCGGTCAATTTTTCTCTGTGCCGCGAGAAGCTATTTTTTGTTCATAACCACACTCCTAGGTCTATACAAAGTTTTCTGAACATATCAGTTGACAATATTTAAAAAACTACGCATCGAATCGACATTTGGTACACAGCTTTTTTATTCGTCTGGACAAGCTCAATTGCGTAATATAGTTTTCCTGGAACATTTTTGAAACGCCCTGTTTACTTGCTTACATTTTCCAATATCTCCCCTTTAAATTCAAACAGATCTTTTCCATCCTTTTCTGCGTTACTTAAAATTAAGATTTTAGTTTTTTTCATGTTTACTTTTAGTGCAGTTTTCGTATCATATTTATTTAAGTCTTTTAGCATTTTTTAAATGTTTTAAGAATAGTCTGCACCTGATAAAACATCATCAGCAAACGTAAGACAATAGATTTTTTTTTCTACTGTTATACCTCCTGTATTTTTCTAAATTCACTTATCGTCCACATCCACAACACATTACCTAAAGTGTACCATTCTTAATGGTGACCCTTTTCTCACCTCTTTTACTGCTTTAAATAAATTTGTTAGCGTCCGGCCCGTATTCACCTATTATTTTGTTCATTTTTAAATTACTTTTAACATTTTTATTAATTTGATAACCATTGCTGTTCTATACAAAATACAAGATAATACAAAAAGATACAGGTGAGTTTAGAAGTTTTTAAGTGATAAACTACAGGATCAGCAAAGAAAGAAAAAAATATACAAAGCACACATTGCTATGTAAAGAGGAAAAGAAAACATCAAATAAAATATTAATGATATTAGTCAGAAATATAGGATTAAAAGACAATGGAAAGATATGCTGGAGAAAGATGATTCATGTGAAAATATAAGATATTGATGTAGGGAAATAAGGCACGACAGTAAAGATTGAAAGTTTAGAAATATGTTATGCGTTATAAATCATATGATATTTTATATAAATATATATAATATATAATAAAATATAAATGTAAAAAGAAATTATAGTACGTTGTTGTATGTTTAATTAGTTACATAAATTACTTGATTAATAATAATGTTAGTACTAATATAAGACGATAAGTGTTTAGAATAGTTATGAAATAAACAAAGTAAATGTAGAAGTGTAGCAAAATCTATTATTCTATATATTAAAAATAAAATAAACAATTTACATTTACAAATATTGAGAATGGATTTTAAAAAGATATCTTATTAAAAACTTTATGCATAATTAATTATAAAATGACCAAAGATAACCAACAAAGGCTCATAACTATTTCTGTAATAATAATGATTGCGTTTATATTGTATTCCTGTACATAACAATCAAAATTAACCTTAAATACTAATCAAAGTCATTGTTAGTAATAAATAATTAACAATTATTTGATAAATCAGTAAACTTATTTTATGTATTTACTATATCTGTTCAATTTTCTAGCAAATTTGTATGGGATCGCTTTGTTTATCTATGTACGCATATGTGTGAATTAAAAAATAAACTTTTTAATTTATTTTTCAGACATGAGAATAAAAATATTGAAATATAGGGGTTGGCAAGCGGAGCGCGCGGAAGGCAAAGCCCCACTAGTATATATATATATTGTAACGGTACGGCCGTTGTACGCTCGCCGAGTCGACGCGAGCCCGGAGAGGCCAAGGGGGGTGGGGAAAAGAGGGCTTTAATTAGGGGGGGGGGGGGATCAGCGAGTCAGTCGAACTTGGGCTCTGCGTAGACTAAGATATAGGATGAAAAAGCGAAGGGATTTTTGAGGAGGTTAGGGACTTGGGACGCGGTGAACGGTGCGAGGAGACGAACGGCAGGTTCTATCTCGAGGATAGATCCGTACCCAAAGTGGTGCTAAGCAAGGAGTGTGCCGAGCGGTAACCGTGTGTGAAGGAGATCGACAGGGACGCCTGTCACGGCCACGGAGAACACGGAGAACAGCTCTGAGCGGAAATCCCAAGTAGGTGCACGAGTTCCTGGAGAGGCCCGGAACGTACACCAGGAGTAATAGTACCGAGCCAGAGTGGGGATTCTCCGAGTGGTCCGAGGCGAGCAGCGAGAGGAACGTCTGCTGGAGGCGGTGCGTGACGCTCAGCGAGTTCACCGTAAGTAACTTGGCTTACTGTAAGCAGGTCAGTGGCTCTGCCGTAGATTCGTGCGTGTTAGCTCGCATTTGTCTGCTCGCGACGGGAATAGCGTCATATTTTTGTTTCGAACACGTTCGTACGGCTACTCTGACACATACACACACCTGCTCTTGTTTTTACTAATTTAGTTCGATTCAATAAATTAAGTTATTAATTTAATAGGATCCCGAATTACTATCTTTTGAGTGTCTGAGTGTGCGTGGCGTCTGACTCTCCCGCCCTATACCTACAGATATTGCTCCGGTGAGAGCCTATATTGCTGCGACGCGTGTCTGGAAAACGCGCGTCTTGAGAGCCGAGACCGCGGTGCACTGGGTGCCCGCGTTAGCTGCAGGTAGAAGAGGCAGGTCCGCAGTGGCCTGCGTTATTTACGAGGCGTGTCACCGAGGGTCTTCGGGCATCATAGGCCCGATCGAGGATCGTAGTGGCAGGACGACGGTGTTCGTCCTGTTTCTTCATCTTCCCTATTCTCCCGCGTGTATACCCTGTAACATGGCGCCCGACAAAATTATCTACAGCAGCTTAGCCTAATATACGTACATTGCGGAGACGACGTACTTCATAGTATAGGTCATGCGATACGTGGGCAGACAGCGTATAGGTCGCGCACGTCAACAATACGTACATTGGTTTCGTGATGGTTTTCGAGTCTTTGTCAATTTTACAGACTTGAAATCTATTGTAAACGAGTACGAGAGAGAAAGGAGAAACAAATCCTCTTAATAGATTTTATTTCTTTGAGTAGGGACAAACATTGGCTGGTACAACGAGTATATATACAAATACACGGCACACATCGGTTGTGCTGATGTGCATGGAAAGTCTAAGCGTGTTGGATCGCTTGTGAACAGTTGTTCGTATACGGACGTCATCATAAATTTCTCTCTCGTATGTGCAGCGGCATGGCTGCTGACGAGTGACTGTGTGTATAGGTACACAAAATTCAAGTGTATAAATATAAAAATGTACCACATAAACATACACGCATTGATTAAAGTTGCTGTGGATCAATAAATATTTTTTTTTTGCTCATAAATAAATTTCATAAGTAAATTTAATTAGTAATATACATTAGTATTGGAACAGAATAGCAGTTGCGCCTGGCTAACAAACCGGTGCAAAGCTTTCTACACAGCAACTTCGAATCCTAAGCTCGAGTCAAGCATTTAATCATACAGTCACCAGCAGCACATACATTTTGTACAAGTTTTGCGTGAGCACGTAATAGTCAATCATGGATAAATTGACGAAGAAAGAGACAGAAGATTTACAACGTTATTGTGTCGAAATATGTAGTCAAAAGGAAGGGAAAAATGTTTTCGAATGGCTAGAATTAAGACATTTCGAAGACAACAAAAAGAATGCTACCGACCTATATAATTTGATATTAGAAAACTACATCAATAAAGACTTTGTCAGCTCGGAAACTGATTCAATAGCAACAACAGCACGTCGCATGCAAAATAGAAGCAAATTCATTGATGATCCATGTTTCAAATATGAAGAATTGGATTTGACTGAGAATGACGACAAAGATATTTCAAAACCTCATCCACTAAAGGCACTTATAAATAATGAGGCCATTATATAGAACATTAGTTCTAGCTGCACCAGAGAGGAGAATAAAACAGCGAAAACGGCTATCAACATGGCCTCAGGCATTTCAAAATCGCCTGGGGTTACAAGGGGCGACGAAACGTTTCATCCAAACGAGGTCAAAAAAATACTTGTCGATCAAGTGACACTGTTAACAGAATAAATGAAATAATGGCAGACAAAATCCACAAAATTACAAAACGTCGATCTAGAGACGACATATGATGATACACACAGAAAAGGCATTGGTCGTAACGCAGGACTAGCGTTCCGAGATGAGCATGTAACACGAAGACAAGGAAGAATAAATAATACACAGGAGAGGTTTTAAAGTCAACCAAACACATGGAACAATTATTTTCAAAATCCTTGCAACGACCAGAAAAATGAAATAAAGGAAATACTCCCAACAAATAATGATTTCAATGGTCGTCAATCAGATTATATGTGCCAACAAAACAAAAACTAAATTTTCAGAAGCACACTTAAATCAAGTATTCCCCTGGTGACTTTCATAAATAGAAATGAGAGAGAAATACCTCATAACACAACTTTTCTTCAGGCCACGCATTCGAATCATCTGACTGCCCCCCTAAGCTCAGTCTGGAAAGGGGGAAGAAACGGTTCCTCTCAAGATGAGTGGAACATTTCGTCTGCGTAACAGAGAAGCAATCTCACGTGATATTGCCAAAATAGTGAGAAGATGGCAAATTAAGTTCTCCGGGGCCGGTCACAAGAGTTTTGAGTCATTTCTCACGAGGATAGAGGAATGCAGGGTATCGGCTAATCTTACACAGGAGGAAATACTACCTGCGTTGTCGGAATCTCTCACAGGTGTCGCGGCTACTTGGTTCCACAACGAGAGGGATAACTGGCTGAGTTATGAGGATTTTATAACCGAAGGAAGGCTTTGGTTTGGATCAGGTGATGAACTCCAGTACCGACTAGCTTCCGATACCTAATTAAGGACTCAATACGTGGGAGAGACCGTAAGAGACTAATTGGCGCAGATAAAGTCCATCGTTATGAGGATCGAACACCCATGGCCGGAACAAAAACAAATCAACCTGTATTATCGAAATATGAGGCCGGAACTTCAAGAAATGGTGAAACGAGGGGAACTTCGACATATAAGGGACCTCCTACAAAGGGCTATGGAAGCCGAACACGTAATACAGCTTCACGCCAGCTTTTGGAACCGCCCCTACCGGAAAGTTTTCTCTTTCCGGAGATGGCCATCAAGCCTGTCCAAGGCCTCAAAGAATCAAAAAAACAACCTAAGGTGGCCGGGTGAAATAAGAAAAAATCTGACGATAATCTCACTTAACTACTTACTCAGATCGTCAAGGGACAACAGGAGCTGCGCAAAGCCGTTGTAGGGAGCTGCAAGACCGGCCCTTGGCTTCCAGACTCAACTCCCGCAATAGTGGATTTCGATCTGAATGAGACGGAGATGAAGTTGTGACGGGAGTTGATCAAGCGTCAGAAGGACACTGCGCGTCGACCGAAATATATGTCGACTATTGATAAACATGATTTATGGAGATCGTCAGGACTCTAATCCGTCACATAAGAAAGTGCATCCTGCGGAGCACTGAAGCTTACGTAATGACGACCATAAAGCGTCCTATATACTGACAAAAGGAATAGGATGCCGCTCGTTGGCTTCGTCTGACGAGGGACGACAATGTGGGCCTCCATTAAAGTCCTCGACGAGGAACGACCCCGAAAGACGAGAAGGATCGTCGAAGTCCTCACAAGGACGGTGCTATGTTTGCGACGAGGCAGGACACCTCGCAAATCGATGTCCCCGGAAGAAAATAAACGGGCCGAGGCAGGCGTAAACGGGGGTGTAACGTCGCCTTTTAAGGGAACGCCCTCACATGCCTCTTTAATCTCAGAAACAGTTGCCGCAAAAGGAGAGAAGATTGTGGATACTCGCCAGTGGTGGCTCTCACTCGAAGTTCAGGGCTTTAAACTTCGCACGCTGTATGATGCTGGCACCTCCCACACAGTGATGCGAACGGTCAGTCTACAAATTGCGAGTGCCTGCGGACGTTAGCTGCGGCCCTCGATTGGTAACGCAACGATGGCCGATTAGCGGTCCTCGAAAACCTTAGGTTTTGTCACTTTACCGTTTAAGCTGAGAGGGGCGATAAGGGATCTCAAAGTAGCCATTTTACCTGGATTAGATGCCGATTGCTACGTCGGTGCCAACTTCATGAATGCCTTCCAAACGATACACGACTCTAAGGAACGAGCATGGATCCTTAAGAACGACCGTATAAAAATACCACTGGAGGTGGCAGGCCTAACGATGACCGGAGTAGTTAAACTCTCGGCTATTGGACTGTCGGAGATTTCAACATCCCATGAAAAGCAATTACGAAAATTATTAGACCGATACATCAAACCGGCGGCTCCCGTGGGTTGTACCGCTTGGGCGGAACATGACATTGAAGTCACAACTAAGCGACCCATCAAGCAAATGTATTACCCAGTTCCTGATAGACTTTAAGGAGAGATTCACGCACAAGTCAATGAGATGTTAGAATCCAGCATTGTGGAACCTTCCAATAGCGGGTGGGCCAGCCCGATAGTTATGATAAGCAAGAAAAATGATACCTACCGTTTCTGCGTAGACTATCGCAAAGTAAATTCAGTCACGATACCGGACGCGTACCCCTTCCCTTACATGGATTCTATTTTGCGCAAGTTAAGAAGAGCTCGTTACATTTGGATATTAGATCTTAGTAGCGCATATCATTAGATTCCTTTGTCGGGTGGTGCCAAACCGGTGACAGCGTTCACAGTACCCGGAAAAGGGTTACATCAATTTTGTCGATTGCCGTTCGGATTGAGCAACGTGCCTGCCACGTTCCCAAGGCTAATAGAGAGGGTGATCGGGCTGGAGCTCGAGCCCTATGCATACGTTTACTTAGATGATATCATCATTGTCACGAAGACCTTTGAGGAACACATAAAATGGCTAGAACATGTGTTAAAAAGGATTCAAGAGGCGGGGCTTACGGTGAATCGAGACAAGAGCGAGTTTTGCCAGAGCGAAATCGAATACCTCGGTATTATGGTAAACCAGGATGGACTTCGACCCGATCCGTTAAAGATTGAGCCTATACTAAGTTATCCGACTCCGAAAAACCTTAAGCAACTACGGCGCTTTCTGGGTATGGCTTCCTGGTACAGGAAGTTCCTACCTGATTACTCGTCAATCGTGGAACCCATCAATCGACTGTTGAGGAAAGATTAGACGTTTGAATGGGAGGAGGAACAACAGATTTCCTTCAAACGAACCAAGGCTCTGCTGGCATCCGCCGTGGTGTTACAGCGGCCTGACTGCAATAGTCCGTTCGTCGTATAAACCGACGCGAGCGATATGGGACTTGGAGCAGTACTGTTGCAGATCGTCGGTGGCGAAGAAAAGGTTTTGGAATTTGCCAGTTGCTGGATGAGCCCAGCGGAAGGAAACTATAGTGTTACAGAGCGGGAGTGCTTAGCTGTTTTGTGGGCCATGCGTAAGTTTCGTCCGTACATCAAAGGATCCCGCTTTAGTGTAATTACGGATCAGATCAGCCTCAGATGGTTGCGAACTACAAAAAATCCGACTGGCCGACTGTCACGTTGGGCCATGGAACTCCAGAGTCATGACTTCAAAGTGGAGCATCGAAAAGGGCCACATAATTATGTTCCAGACGCCCTCTCTCGAATGTACGAAGACACAGGGTCCGCAAACGTGGTTGCTATCCAATGGGAATCAACGATTGAAGACCTCTGGTATCCGGACTGGTTGGATAAAGTTAGGGACCGCCCGAACGATCATCCGCGATGAAAGATCATAGGAGGATATCTATACGTCTACCGTCCCGATCCCTCGATCGATGATACCTTTGAAGATTAGGAAGCCTGGAAATTGGTCGTTCCCAAAGGTCAGCGGGAACTGGTTTTTCGTGAACGTCACGATAATTCGACGTCCGGACATTTAGGTCGGGAGAAGATCTTCGCACGGGTTTCTCGCTTATACTATTGGCCAGGGTATTATCAGGAAGTATCCCAGTACGTCCACCAGGGTCTAATCTGCCAACAAACGAAGATCGAACAGAAGTTACCGGCGGGATTGATGGGGGAACCACACATCACTGCCCCATGGTAAGTGATAGCCGTAGATATGATGGGACCACTACCCAGAAGCAAACATGGGAGTGAGTATATCCTCATGATAGAAGATCTATTCACCAGGTTGGCAGAGGTGATCCCATTACGCCGTGCCAACAGGAAGTTAGTGACCAGCGCACTGGAAGAACCCGTAATTCGTCGACGTGGAACGCCCGAGGTCCTACTGACAGATAATGGAACGGAGTTTCGAAATCGAGAAGTGAGGGAGTTTTTAAAGGCACTGGGTGTGAAGCACACGTGTACACCTCCATACCACCCGCAAGCTAATCCGGTCGAACGTCGCAACCGTACGATCAAAACCATGATCAGGGCATACGTCGAGACGAATCATCGAAATTGGGACGAGAAGCTGCAGAAACATGCCTTCGTGTATAATACCGAGAAACACGCGTCTACCAGCTTTTCCCCAGCCATGCTTATCCACGGACGAGAACCGTCAACCCCCAACATTCCGAGGCTCCAAATCGATCAGGCCACACAATGCCGCCTCGAAGAGGAGGCTTTAGAGGAGTGACATGGTCGGATGAAACGTTTATCCCAGATACACAAAAAAGTGGTCGCCAACATGGAACGGGCGCAAAAACGTGCCACTCGGCATTACAACGCAAAACGACGTGACGTCTCTTATGCCGTCGGAGACAGGGTGTGGCGACAAAGTCACGTGTTGTTATCGGTGGCACAAAGTATTGCGGCCAAGTTGACGCTTCGGTTCATAGGACCCTATGTGGTTTCCAAAAACATAGGGACCAGCACGTATGAACTCGAGGATGAGAAAGGTGTAAACTCGGAACCGATAGCCGTATGCCAACTTGAACCATACTACGAAGGGCCCGCTAATCAGTCAGATGAGCCGTCGGACGATGACGAAGAGGAGAAAGAAGTGGCTAATATACCCTTACCCCCGTTGGACGAGAGCGGCCCGGCGATGCGCGACCCGCCCGAGGCATTCGAGCAGGATGCGAGTGGGGCACCCGAGCCTAGGAAGCGCAAACGAGGACGTCTACGAAAAACGTCTAAAATTACGAGGCCTTGCGTCGTGGCCAAAGCGTCCGAAACTCGCGGCAGACCGAATTCAAACGAGGAACCGCGAAGGCGAGGTCCCGGGCGACCTAGACGACTTAGGTAGATGTAAGCGCTCGTCTGATGAGTACCTGAAAGTGATCCGTCGTTCCCCTCCCCCTTTACAGATTTTCGAAATGGTTAATTTCCGCCAAGAGATGGAGGAGGCCTGCAGCCGACTTCTCAACTCTCCATTATCGGAGTCTGCCAAGGAACTCGTCATGGCATTCTTCCGAGCCTGGAAACGATTGGAAGAATTTAATGCTCCTCTGCCACCGCCAACAGTGATCATCGAGGAGCTAGATGAATCCGCATCGGCGGAGGTTGCCGACATACCGAAGGCTTCCGTCAAGAAAGCCGTGGACCCAGAAGGAGAACACCTTTCGAGTGCCCCAGCCCCGAGGATCAAGGGCATACCACCTCCAGTACCCGAGGCTGTAATCGTCGAACAACTTGGGTCCCCCGCCAAGAGCGATGACTGGAACGCCATCACGGCCGAGCTAAGTGCGGCACGACAGGACTTGGTGGGATCCAATATGGCCGCCAAAATTTTCAAAATGTCAAAATTTTAAAATTTTGGCAGCCATATTGGATCCGCTATTTTGAATTTTGATAATCTGACCACAGAATTCGTAATCAGCGACCTCAAAAACCTTATAAAACATCTTGATCTTGGTGCAATATGTCTTTACCTATCTACTAGAACGAAAAAATATCGGAAAATTCTGTTTTTTGACCTTTAGCGCCCTCTAGCGCCCATGCAAACACTCTGCCCATGTTTCTACGACAACTATTAAAAAGTAAATGAAAAAAACTAACAAATAGAAAAAAATGAAAAAAAAATTTTACGGCATTTTTGGGAAATTTTAGTTTAAACTTTTCAACCCTTAAAATAAGGGTAAAAACTACCCCCAAATATTGTTTAAATATTCTTATCGTATTCTACGGTAAA
>JAPYYV010005576.1:0-15245 GCA_030522625.1 Copidosoma aretas | reverse complement strand
CATTTACAAAACGGCGATGAGAAATTTGGTGTTCAAACGCCGAGTTGCCACGCGTGGTTATCCTTATATTACGTACTTAATTCATCAATGATTTACAGTTTTTTAAATTTTTATCTGTTTTTTTGATAACTACCTTTAATCGTATTATTTTTATAATTATTTTGTACTTTCATAAACTTATTTATCGATTGACAAAATCGGTCTGCCAGAAGATAAGAAAAATATTAGACTTTTTTTTTTTTATTAACACTGAACTAGCGATCATAGAGCACATAGAAGTTTAGGAGTGGAAAGTGATGACGTCACAGTGCACTACTAGCACGAAATGCAGACAGCAATGGTTTGCAAGAACTAGTAGGTATTTTTCAATTAAATTTTAAAGATGCATTAAGGACTCCGAAACGTAAAATCTGGGAAAGTCTCTACAAGACTTGGTTAAAATGTGGCTACTGGCAGACCCAATGGAATTTTCATCCAAGATCCCAATTATTAAATTCGATATACTTGTGACTGAAAAAACCTAACGCACTGACGGTAGTACCTCCAGGGTAGTGTGGAAACCTGGCAAATCATAAATATCGCAAATTTCGTGCGTTCATAATTGGTCAACAAAATGATGGCTATCGACAACAATAACGATAAAAAATCGTAAACTACTTATCGTACCACTGCAGCACGTAGTAGCGGTATTTTATTTTGTCTATCGGTAAATGAGTTTAAAAAAGTACATAATAATTTTGAAAATAATACGATTAAAGGTAGTTATCAAGAAGACAGATGAAAATTTAAAAAACTGTAAATCATTGATGAATTAAGTACGTAATATAAGGATAACCACGCGTGGCAACTCGGCGTTAGAACACCAAATTTCTCATCGCCGTTTTGTAAATGCTGTCCGTCTGTGGAGTATATGTGATAAGATTTTTTTATAACCTATTACCATCCATTATGTATCTTGTTAAAAGTGTTGTGTTATAATTTAATTCAGGCCCACAACACAGTTTTTGAGAAAATTAAATTCAAAATTCCATTTTTTGACGTGTGCTCTTATGGAAGGGAATACAAGTAAGATAGTAAAAACTTTGTTTATTTTTGGACACCGTTAAAAAATGCATTAAAACATTGTGGATTAAAGCCTATTTATCAACAAAAGCATAAATTGCGGAAAAGCAAACTTCACCGTACATTTACGGAGATATTTATGCAAACGTTAACATAGTCTTAAGACCTTTCTTTGCTTGGGGAGATTATATCGGTATAGTCAACCTCGAAGGATAATTTGACCAAAGGATTTTTTTTAAATATTATTGCTTTTAATAAATTACTTTGGCCATTTAACATTGCTCTATAGATGGTTACTAACTAGAGAAAAAAAAAATGCTTTAAAAACCATTTATGTAAAATGTTTTTGCAGGTCCGCAATGTGTCAATATACTCGTAGCATTTCGTTAAAACTTTAAATTTATCAAATTTTATCGTTTAAATGAATCGGAAATATTAACCTAAAAAATACAAAAATAGATTCCACTCACCTTGGAGTCTTTACATGAAGAAATTTGTGATTTACATGCAGTATATGAATTTTTAAATTATTCGTTGGTATTTTTATCCAGACTACTTATTTTAACTGTCTTAAAAATAAGTTGCCAAATCACAGCTATGTCAGTACAAACGTGAATAAATTATTCAATTATTTTTAAAAAGCGTATGATAATTATTAAAAATATAAAAAAAACTTTTTAAAAATAATTTTATAAAAAAAATATATCATGTATTTATTATAATTCAAAAAAATATATGTGCAAAAAAAACAAAAACAAAAATTTCTGAACCGAGATTCGAAAGCAGATCTGACAAAAAAGATATCAGCGCTAGTCCACTCGGCTAACGCGTCAGTAGCTTAGAGATGAATAGATGTAATATATAAAGTGTGCCTGCGGGCTTGGGAAATGTATATAGATGTACACGATAGACCAGGCTAGAGTGCGGAGAGAGACTCTTTCGTGCCGCGTGCCGTCGCCGCCGTTGGCTTGAGCAACAACTCTTTTCTGCGCATGTTCTACTCTAGTCCTCTGTCTGGCATCACTGCTGCATATCACATAGCACGGTCATATATCTAGCGGTCCCGACAGAAATAGTAAATAAAGCGGACATAATCTGTTTTGGAACACAATAAAAATTAACGAAATATAGTCAACACTTTAGTTGACAGATAAGGGAGACATAGTAGAATTAGTGGAGTACGACGGACTAAAAACTATCAACAAACAGAGCCACACGGGATCAAATACACTAAAAGAAGTGATGGCACTCACAGAAATAATAATCAAATACTCGAGTCTAAGATAAAAAATGCAGGATACATATAAATTAAGGACACCTACGCGAATTTCCGGGTACTGCTCCAGTGGATAGTCCGCGGAAACAACCATGGGAACATCGGCCACCACGACCGCAATTGGACCATGGCAACCGCACTTTATGCGAATGGAGTAGGTTGCCCAAACTTTAAACGTGAAGCAGAACAATGGGACGACTGTCCTGGCAGATCTAGCAGGCCGCACCAACATAGTAGACTGGAAAACCGGAACATAGACGTGGCCACCGGGATCATAGACGAAGACGCCCCAACATACACCGCGAAACGCGAAACGCTGCACGGGTAAAAGTGGCGTCGCAACGAGCCAACAAGTTGCAAGAAAAATAATTAATTGTGACTTGCAAATATATATATATATATATAATAAAAATGGAAAACTACGAGCACAAATTTTTATTACGCGCTGGCATCCGGAGCGCTGACACTCCAGACGCTGCACAAGTGCTGGACCCTGGAGGATCGTACACCACCCACTGGTCCGCGACCGGAATCGATCACTCAGGCGCAACAGGGCAACTTGCAGCTGCAAAAGGGGACACAATACATACGACGATCTTGACAATGACTTAGGCGGAGAAAATTTTGTACGACCTTCCCGGAACGAAATCAAGAAAAATACGGCAATGAGAAGGCATGAAAAAGAAGCACCCTGCGAAAATTTCCCACAACCCTATCTACGCTAGCGGCTCAAGGAGAAGGGAAAACGGGCGTGCATTGACACGAAAAATATGACACAATATAAATCACATGGGCAGGAAGTCCCAAACATCGCAAATAAACAGCGGGACCACGCGTTCCTACACTCCTTTTGTCAGCGTAAGAACACACTAAAGCACGAAAATACGAGTACAAAAACGACGGAGATTTCAAACGTCAATCGAGCCCTTGTGGTCAACCCCAGTCAGCTGGATACTGGCAAGATGTCCGGTATGCGTGGCAACAAACGCATACACAACGTTAGTAAGTTACCTACAAATGGTTAACTACGCACTGACGCCAGCGGCCTGCATCACACAGATGCAGGGATACACGACGTGACCGCCCACTTATGCAGTAAGCTCAGTGGCATATATGACTTCCTTCCTATTGGTCCCATGCCTGGACCAGAGGAAATCTCCCGTCTCTTACAGCGAGAGACTCGGGGACGAGTAGGTCGTACATCAATCGTGGGTGCCATGACATTGGACCGATGGTCCGAAGCTGGAATGTCAGGTTTTCGGGGAAGAACCACGATAACTTTGACACGTTCCTGACGCGTATCGCGAAGTGCCGCTCAGCCTCCGGGCTATCGGCAGAGAAGCTTTTCTAAGCCCTCCCAGAACGTTTATGTGGCATCGCAGTGACGTGGTTCCGCAACAAATGCGATCAGTGGATCGTGTGGGCCGATTTCGTGGTCGCGGGCCAAGAATGGTACGGCTCGGACGAAGAAGTACAGCGTTGCCTAACCTTGAAAGCATAAATGCGTACCCAATACGCAGGCAAACCTATACGAAACTTCTTGACACAGCTGAAGAACATCGTTCGCCGAATGCAACCCCCATGGCCGGTTGAACGACAACTCGACCTGTTCCACAGAAGCATGTGACCAGTATCACAGGAACAAGTCAGACGGGATGAAATCCAAAGCTTGCCGGAGTTGCTGAGAGAAGCAACGAACGTGGAACGCCTGCTTGAGCTGAGGAGCACGTTCCAAGAGCCACCCTTACTGGAACATCTATATTTACCAGAGGTGGCGTGAAAGTCCAAGGCTACGGCCATCGAGGCTAAGAAACAACTAAAGGTTGCCGGATCAAGCGACGGTCAAACTCCAAGCCTAGGAGCACAGAAAATCGCGCTTCTGTGCAAAGAGCAAGCAGCTCTACGCAAGGCTCTGGAAACTCAGACAGTACCGACAGCCCCATCATCCAAAGTAGCAGGTTTTGCCGAGATGGAGGACTACACCGCTGAGATCGTTCAAAACCTGACCAGACGAGGGCGAAACCAGTTATCAACGAGGACATGGTGAAGCTATTGCTAGACCTTCTGTACGTCGAGAAATGTCAAGCATCTTGGAATTCTCACGAGGAGGGTAAGCGAACTCGGAGTCCTCCAAAGGATTTACGAAGCAAGAACAATGGTCGCCACCCTCGTCTCCCAAAAGGAGAGAACGCCGAGGATAAGGATCGCGTCCGTTCAAGCGCGAGAAGGACAAGGACTTGATCGCGAGATGTCCTCCTCCCACACCCAACAAACCCTCTTGCTGCTACAGATGCAACAGTCTCGGGGACTACATTCGGGACTGTAACGATAGGCGTCCGGGAAATGAGAGGCGGCCGTTCACGAGGGTATTACGTCGCCGCTGACCTTCCCACCCTCACAGGCTGCGGTTACATTGAAAGATGCGCACCAGTGGTGGCTACAGCTGAAAGTAGCCAGCTTTAAGTTACGAGCGCTCTATGATCCCGGTGCCACTTACACGGTTATGCGAACCGTGTGCTTACAGATCGAAAACGTCTACAGCCACCAACTACAACCTATACTGGGGCGCGCGGTAATGGCAGACGGACGACCATCAGGACCCTAGGTGTGGTCAACCTACCGTTGGAGTTGGGAGGGGTAAACCGAGACATGGACGTCATTGTGCTGCCCGAGCTAGACGCTGACTGTTACGTGGGCGCTAACTTAATCAACGCGTTCGGGACGGTTCCCGATCCCGTTGATAGAGTCCTTGTATTAAAAGGACGAAGAATCAAGGTCCCTCTGGATGTAGCTGGCCTGTCGGCAACAGGCAAAACTCATCTTGCCACCACAGGACTAATAGAAGTTCCTGCTGATCAGCGAAAGGAGCTGCAAACCATCCTAGACTTCTACGTGGAGTGCAAGGCTCCCCTAAGGTGCACTACATGGGCGGTGCACGAGATTGAGGTTACAACCTCGAGGCCCATAATACAGAAGTCCTACCCCGTATCGGACAAGATGCAGGAAGTCATCCACAGATACGTAAACGAGGTGCTCGAGAACGGAGCGGTCGAGCCATCTAATAATGGCTGGGCTAGCCCTGTGCTTATGATACGCAAGAAGAATGGCAAATATAGATTTTGCATGGATTATCGGAGGTTAAACACCGTAACGATTCCTGATGCATATCCATTACCCCATATGGATGCAATCCTTTGCAAGCTGAGGAGAGAGCATTTCGTCTTAAAGCTCGACCTCAGCAGGGCGTACTACCAGATACCGCTAGCGAAGAGGGCTCAGCCGACATCGGTGTTTATGGTACCAGGAAAAGAACTTTATAAGTTCCGATGGTTGCCGTTCGGCCTAAATAACGCGCCAGTGCGCTTTAGTGGCTAATTGACTGGGTCATCGAGCCAGAGCTCGAGCCATATGCTTATGCCTACCTCGATGACATTATAATTGTCACAGAAACGTTCAAGGAGCACCTCAAACGGCTAGAGCACGTACTGAAGGGCGTGCGTGATGCAGGACTCACTCTCAATCGAGAGAAGAGCGGGTTCTGCCAGCCCGAGGTAAAATACCTTGGAGTCTTAGTAAACCGAGATGGTTTACGACCGAATCCGGCCAAGCTAGAACCAATTACGGCGTTTCCAGCCCCACAGAACCTGAAGCAGCTTAGGGCATTTCTAGTCATGATTTCGTGATACAAGAAGTTCATGCCGAATTACTTCACTGTAATAGAGCCGGTAAACAGGATACTGACATATAACGGCACCAAGTTTCGAAATAAGGACGTTGACGGGTTCAAAGTGAGCTTTAGTATACAGCATTCGTTCACGCTACCGTACCATCCGCAGGCCTACCCAGTCGAGAGTCTGAACCGCACCATTAAGACTATGGTTCGAGCTTTCGTAGAAGCAAACCACAGGTCATGGGACGAAAAGCTCTCCGAACACGTGTTTGCCTATAACACCCAGAGGCACGCTTCTACCGGTTTTTCTCCCGTGATGATCAACAGCGGAAGGGAAACCGATGCCCCGGATACAATGGGGCGGAAAGTTGATACGGTAGCCCAGAAAGACTTCGAGGATGAAGCCTTAGAGAGCTGGAGGTAGCACTTAGAGTGACGGCCAAGGTTACACGTGGAAGCAGCCTTACGAAATGATAAGGCCCAAGCCAACGCCACCCGGCACTGTAATGCGAAGCGTCGTGACGTAGCCTACGTTCCTGGTGACCGAGTGTGGCGGGAGAATCATGTCCTGTCCTCGGCAATGCAGGGCGTGGCGGCGAAACTTGCCCGTAGACACATCGGGCCCTTCACCGTCACTTAGGCACTGGGTTCCAACACGTACGAGTTGGAATTCGAGGAAGGCACGCGCTCGGGCTCTGTCCACGTGAGACAGCTAAAACCCTACGTGAGTTGAGCCTTGGCGGTAGCAGCGGAACCCGCTCCCGATTCCGAGGACTCGGAATCCGAAGAGGAAGTGATCGGCGCATCTGGACAACTGTTAGAAAGCGACGAGCTGGCAAAGTGCGGCCCGCCTAATGCGAGCTTAAGAATTGTAAGCGAGGCTGCCGGATCAGCCAGACCGAAGCGAGGCCCACCGCAGAAAGCGACCGTGGCACAGTGGGGCCAAAACAGAAAAAAAAGTCTCAAAATTCGTGCGTTCGCTAAATTTTAAGTCTAAATAATCAATTTTTGGCTTATTTTGTTCGTAAGTGGATTAGCTACAAAGATCCGTTTCCCTCAGTCCTGCGACGACTTTTTATATATATGTTTTTTATGTATATATATATCGAATTTCAATAGTCACATTACTGTGTATACATGAAAACGTTGTTATAGTCAACCAATTTGTACCAAATTTAGTGTACCGGGGTTTTGGGGTCGCTGATAATAAATATGGAGTTATATTTGCCAAATTCATAATGGCGGATCCAAGATAGCTGACCACATTTTCAAAAATTAACTGATTTGTACCAAATTTAGTGTACGGGGGTTTTTGGGGTCCCTGATCACAAACATGGAGTTAGATTTGCTAAATATAAAATGGCGGATCCAAGATAGCCAACAAAATTTTCAAAAATCAACCGATTTGTTCCAAATTTGGTGTACGGGCGTTCTTGAGGTCGCTGATCACGAATTCGCACACTGAGAGAAGAATTTATCGACTGCTAACATGCACGTATATTAAAAGAAAATTAGTTGGCATATTTATAACTAGAATGATATGTTTTTTATCTGAATAGACAACTGTTACTTTACAAATTTTTAAACTGTAATGGTAAACAGACGGTATCTTAATATTTATTATAATTTTCTTTCAATATACTTGCATGTGAAAAGTCAATAAATCCTTTGTTTATTGTGCGAATTCGTGATCAGCGACCCCAAAAACCCCCGAACACCAAATTTTGAACAAATCAGTTGATTTTTGAAAATTTTGTCCGCCATCTTGGATCCGCCATTTTGAAATTGGCAAATATAACTCCATATTTGTGATCAACGACCCCAAAACCCCCGGACACCAAATTTGGTACAAATTGGTTGACTTTAACAACGTTTTTATGTACACACAGTAATGTGACTATTAAAATTCGATATATATATATATACATAAAATACATATATATAAAAAGTCGTCACAGGACTGAGGGAAATGGATCTTTGTAGCTTATCCACTTACGAACAAAATAAGCCCAAAATTGATTATTTAGACTCAAAATTCAGCGAACACACGAATTTTGAGACTTTTTTTCTGTTTTGCCCCCACTGTGCGCGTGGTGTCGAAGCCATCAGCCGCGGCCAAGACACCTACAACGAACGGCAGACCACTCGACAACCCCCCTGCGTGCGATCAAATGCTAGGTGAACAGTTGAGCGATACGCGTCGTTTACGACCGAGAAAATTAGGTATAATATAGTATTGTAAGCGCTCTTCATCTGGGTCATCTGATTAATCCTTGCTTTTCTTCTTCGTCTCCCCACTATCTTGTTATTTTGGTTTTCTGGGGCAGGATTCTTTCAGATGGACTTGACACCCAAGAGTCCAGGCATCCTTATCGGGCGCCTCCGGAAAAGCGGGAAACCCAACAATTTCTTTAGGCCTTCCAAGCCCAACTCTCAATTAATGGTAATGCATCACCGCCCCCGGCCATAGAGCTTCCAGGCTACAATCAACCGGCGCCACCACCCGGTGGGAAATCGCAGCCGTTGAAGGCTGTCGAGCTGCAGCCGGGCAACTACAAAGTCCTCAACGCCACCTGGAGGGGGATCCAGGGTCAGCTGAACGAAGCCGACTGGGTTAAGGTGAGCTGCCAAGAGACAATCGCCGTGTTCTCGGAAGTAGAAAACTACGACCGTGAACACGGCTGTCACAGCCTCGGCCGAAAGAACGGCCATTCTTGGCCGGGAAGACTTCGCGGCCTTCTTCCAAACTTGGAGCGACTCCCGTTATCAATTGAAAAAGGAGGTAAGAATACGTGACGACGCAACGTGAAGGCTCAAAGGCTGGGGAGGAACACTGCCAACGCCAAGAGGCCAAGGATTAGGCCTGTAGGCTCCGCAAGGAGGTGAAACGACTCTTGCAGGAGGCCCGCGCCGTTGAAGACAAAGTGGTCAGGTGGATGTTCCGCTCCGTTTGATGTTATGTGTGCAGGCTGAAGGGAGTAAAGCGCTCCAGGGACTGCCCAAGGTGCCTCAAGCACCACTACTACAAGCGCGTAGGCAGTGACTGGGAGCGCTAATAGCCAAACAGGCCTGCCTATCTAATTATTATTTATTTTCTTTACCTTTTCTTTTTTTTTTTTTTTTTAGCAAAGTTTCTTATGTTTCGTCCTGGCTTTCCCATTATCGGAACGAAAATGAAAATTTCACAACTGCGGTGACGGCGCACAGTGGGAAAAAAGCACATTTTTTGTTCAAAAATCTGCCGACACCACAATTTTCCACGTAATTCTCTCATTTTTTTTTTAAAAACTCCTCAGATGTCAAGCTTTAGTGTGTCATTGCCACTTTTTTTCAAGAGTTCAAACCGTAAACACAAAAAATCGGGTAACACAGAAAAAACAGATTAAAAAAAAATATTTCTGCAAAAATTAGTTTTCAGGGGTTTTCAAGGTCTCTGATCACGAATTAATTGTTTGTGTATACAATTTTAGAATAGCGGATACAAAATGGCGGCGAAAAACTAAAAATTCTGCTTTACTTTCCTTTTTTTTTGTATAAACTACTACAAACGGTCTTTTTCGTCTCTGATTACGAAATTAATTATTTTATTATGTAACAAGTTTTAGTGTGTCACTGCCATTTTTCCACAAAAGTCAAAACCATAACCTCAAAAAATCGGGTAACAGAAAAAACAGATTAAAAAAAATTATTTCTGCGAAAATTAGTTTTTAGGGATTTTTAAGGTCTCTGATCATAAATTTATTGTTTGTTTACCAATTTTAAAATGGCGGATACAAAATGGCGGCGAAAAACTAAAAATTTGGCTTTATTTTGCCTTTTTTTCGTATAAACTACTACAAACGGTCTTTTTCGTCTCTGATTACGAACTTAATTCTTTTATTATGTAACAAGTTTTAGTGTGTCACTGCCATTTTTCCAAAAAAGTCAAAACCATAACCTCAAAAAATCGGGTAACACAGAAAAAACAGATTAAATAAAATTATTTCTGCGAAAATTAGTTTTCAGGGATTTTTAAGGTCTCTGATCATGAATTTACTGTTTGTTTATACAATTTTAAGATGGCGGATACAAAATGGCGGCGAAAAACTAAAAATTCTGCTTTATTTTGCTTTTTTTTGTATAAATTACTACAAACGGTCTTTTTCGTCTCTGATTACGAACTTATTTCTTTTATTATTTAACAAGCTTTAGTGTGTCACTGCCATTTTTCCTCAAAAGTCAAAACTATAACCTAAAAAAATCGGGTAACACAGAAGAAACAGATCAAACGAAAAATATTTTTGCGAAAATGAGTTTCTAGGGGCTTTTTAGGTGTTTGATCAAGAATTATTTGTTTGTATATTCAATTTCAAAATGGCCGATACAACATGGTCGCACGTAATTAAAACTTTTGCTTAAATTGCTTTGCTCCATATAAATTTTATCATCGCAAAGATTTGTCCTCTCTACGTTATCATTGTTTTTCAGGTGAAATTAAATGTATCTCTTTTTCCACGGACTTTTTTTCCGTCTACTTTTACGACAATAGATGTTGAGCAAAATAGAAGTTTTATATAAATCTACTAATAGTAGGTTTTTGGAATCAAGGCCAATAGAATAGGACTTTTCGTTATGATCTAGATGCAAGGTATTATTTTTTTGTTGTAGAATTGTCCTTTTTTATTTGCGAACACTTATTTTAATAAATCTTGCGGCTCTCTCTGTGGAGGCTAAAGCCTCCCTAATTCCCCCCAGATAGGAAGCCGTGGCTACTGCAAGCTAACAGCACACTGACTAAAGTTTTCGTAATTGATATTTCTATTTCAATTGGTACGGTATTACTCGATACCAACACGCTATACAATGAGGCTAGTACATACATAACCCTATTTTTTTTAATAGCTAACCCCTTTTTTTTATTATCTTTCCTGCAAGACAAAGGTTAATCAGGATATTTAATCACGTTTAGTATACATGGTAAATCTATAACTGTAGGTGATGTAAACTATCCATTTATACATTGACAGAATAAATGTATATCCGTTCACAAAATAGAAAGAAATACTTACAATTACTTTAAAATGCACTCCCATGATAACGTACTGATTCCCGATTTCAGGTTAATACATTGTCATGTTTTCACAACAGCCACTATTAACTAGTTACAATTTATTGCTTCTTTGGCACGTGATTTGTCAAAGAACTACTTTATCAGTGGAATGTATTACTCAATACAATAATGAATAGTCTATTTTTTGCCTCGCCACAATAAACGGAATAAAAAATAAGTAAGACAAATTTTCTCTTACATACTCAAAAAACTTATACGAGAACCAAATAAAATATATGACTTTTCATCCATCAACTAAAATGCTTTATGTACTTGTAAGAACAACAACACGATAAGGCTCTCGCGCAACACTTAAAAGAGAGACATAGAGTAGGGGACAAGTAAGCGGGTGTAGTACTCCACTCAGAGATACAGTATTAAACTCTACATTTTTCGTATAGCCGGTATATTACATGCGTCATTATGTCATACACAAGGATTAATCATGAGCACAGTAGTGGATGTAAAATGACAGACTGTATGATATTGAGGCATATTTTACAAGGTTTCATATTTGTACACCATGGTGAACATGATTCTTTCCCGGTACTTGCACTAAATAGCAACATGATACTCTATCTTTTCTTGATAAATAAGAGACGGCAATAGATCTGCGAGGGAACCGGACTTATGCCGAGTAAGAAAAAGGGCACTGAGAGCAGAGATGGTCTTATACCAAGCCAAAGTATAGTACACTACACTACACTATAAGTGTAGTGCAGCCAAATGAGCTATATGGCCAAAACCACAAAAACCCAGTAACCTTAATTCAAAGATTTGTAATCCAGTAACCCGGGGAAAAACTAGTTAATAATATAATAAGTAAATAAATTATTATAAAAACAGCAGGATAACTTCAATCCCAAGCTTACGAACCAAGTAAACCGGGGGGATAGCGAGTCAATAATATAATAAAGAAATAAGTTATTCATTATATAACAACCTAATCTAAATCCCAAGCATTTTAACCCAGTTACCCGGTGAACAGCTAGTTAATAATATAAGTAAATGAATTATTGTACAAATAGCAAGATAACCTTAATCCCAAGCTTTTCAACTCAGTTACCCAGTGGACAACGAGCAAATAATACAATACGTGAATAAATTATAACAATAACATGATTATATTAATCCCAAGCATTTTAACCCAGTAACCGTAGAGACAGCAAGTAAATATTATATAAATATTGAATCAAAGAATCTAGGGATGTAGGCAACGTTGCTATTTTAATATTTTGTTTTCTGTCGTTGTATCCCACGATATACTCAATTTAGCGGATTCTACAACTTCTTTTGTCGCCTGCCCTTCTGACACTTGTATCAAAACATAACCTTTAGCTGTTTTTACGATGTTCATTCATTTATGTTTTATCTCCTAAGCTCCCTTGATCCGTTTTGTAAACTTATACAGAATTATTTAATATTTTATTAAAGTATCGTATTTCTATTTTTAGGAAGCAACATAAAATTTGTAATACAAAACTTAAAGTAAAAATTGTCCATACAGTGATTATTGAATGAAAAATTTTGATTCAAATAGCTATTTTGTATCGACCATTTTTAAATTTTATAATACAAGAAATATTGTCGTAATCAGAGACGAATAAGTCCGTTTGTAGTGATTTATACAAATAAAAGGCGGAATAAAGCAGAATTTTTAGTTTTTGGTCGCCATTATGTATCCGTTATTTTAAAATTGCATAAACAAACAATAAATTTATGATCAAAGACCTTAAAAACACCTGAAAACTAATTTTCGCAGAAATATTTTTTCTTAATCTGTTTTTTCTGTGTTACCCGATTTTTAAGGCTATAATTTTGACTTTTGAGGAAAAATGGCAGTGACACACTAAAGCTTGTTACATTATAAAAGAAACAAGTTCGTAATCAGAAACAAAAAAGACCGTTTGTAGTAATTTATACAAAAAAAAAGGCAAAAGAAAGCAGAATTTTTAGTTCTTGGCCGCCATGTTGTATTCACAATTCTAAAATTGTATAAACAAATAATAAATTTATAATCAGAGACCTAAAAAACCCCTGAAAACTAATTTTCGCAGAAATATTTTTTTTAATCTGCTTTTTCTGTGTTATCCGGTTTTTTGAGGTTAGGTTTTGGACTCTTGAGAAAAAGTGGCAGTGACACACGAAAGCTTGACATCTAAGGAAATAATGAAAAAAAAATGAGAGAATTACGTCGATAATTGTGGTGTCGGCACATTTTTGAACAAAAAAAAGTGCTTTTTTCCCACTGTGCGGCGCACAGTGTTTCTTTTTCGATTTTTTGATTTCAAAATCAAATATCTCTTTACCGATTAGAGATAGACAGATAATTTTCTTAAAAAATACTTACAAAAGTCCGTAGATTATGGGAAAAATGACTAAAATTGGTCAAAGTTATTTTCTAACCTCAAAAAATTGTTAATCTATTAGAAAAAACAGAAAAAAATTAAAAGATTTGTTCCTAAAAAAAGTGATAGTGACTGTAAAACATAGAAAATTCTTTATTAGCATTTTAAAGGATGCAGTGACTATATGGTGTGCGTTTAACTATTTTTAGATGTGCAACATAACTTCTAAATAGGTATAAATGCTTCTATTTTGATTTTTTTGATTCCGAAACCAAGACCTCTTCCAGAAAAACAGATAGAGGGATAAATCGTTTTTTACTTAATGTTTAAAGGATGAAGATAGTAGAAGAAATATTAATATCTGGTAAAAAGTATTTTATAACCTTAAAAAATTGTCAATTTATCGGAAAATACAGAAAAAAATGAAATATTGGTTCCTAAAAGAACTGATAGTGACTGTAAAACATAGGAAATTACTTACCATCATGCTTTATGGAAACATTGACTATTTAGCATGCGTCAAACTGTTCTTAAAATTTTAACATAACCTCTAAATAGATATTAATGCGTCTTTTTTGATTTTTTTGATTCCGAAATTGAATAGCTCTTCCGGAAACCAGATAGATGGATAACTTGTTTTTTATTTAATGTTAAAAGACTGTAGATAGTAGGAGAAATATTAATATCTGGTAAAAAGTATTTTCTAACCTCAAAAAATTGTCAATTCATCGGGAAATACAGAAAAAAATGAGATTTTCGTTCCTAAAAGAGCTGATAGTGACTGTAAAACATAGGAAATTACTTACCATCATGCTTTATGTGAACAGTTACTATTTAGCATGCGTGAAACTGTTCTTACAATTTCAACATAACCTCTTAATAGGTATAAATGCGTCTTTTCTGAATTTCTTTATTTTAAAATTACATATCTCTTCAAGGCACGCAGATGGACGGATGATTTTTTGGATAGTTATGTTGACGAATCTTCTATTAGCATTAGATATAGAAAATGGTATGCAAAATTAAATATGCAAACAAATGGTTTTAACTATAATATGTATTACAAAGAACTGTTTGCATACGATTTAAAATACATAGTATTATTAATAAGTATTGATATTTTAGTTGCAAAAAAATGTCTTTATTTGTAACTCTCAAAATATTTGTGGGAATGTTTCGTTCGAATAATCACATCACTTCTGGTAAGTTTTATTCTAAATGTAGCGTTTTTACAGTAAAAACCTTTCTACTTCTTCATTTACGTGCAGAAAATATTTTTTTCTTCTATTATTAATGTTTATGAGTGATATCAGTGGATCAGATAAGTATACTGCTCTGTTGAATGTGTCTTCTATCCGATGAATACGACTGTCTTGCCTAGCTCGACTATCTCTTTTTCCGGAAGAGTTATTCGATTTCGGAGTCGAAAAAATCAAAATAGACGCATTTATACCTATTAAAAGGTTATGTTGAAATTGTAAAAGTAGAAACAGGTTGACGCATGCTAAATAGTCACCGTTTCCATAAAGCATGATGGTAAGTAATTTTCTATGTTTAACAGTCACTATCAGTTCTTTTAGGAACGAATATTTAATTTTTTTCTGTATTTCCCGATGAATTGACAATTTTTTGAGGTTAGAAAATACTTTTTACCAGATATTAATATTTCTCCTACTATCTACAGCCTTTAAACATTAAGTTAAGAACAATTTATCCCTCTATCTGTTTTTCCGGAAGAGTTATTTGATTTCGGAATCAAAAAAATCAAAATAGACGCATTTATACCTATTTAGAGGTTAT